>JBBMOL010001261.1:0-43925 GCA_037954665.1 Laguncularia racemosa | reverse complement strand
AAAAAATATGTTCTAACTTTATCGGTTTAAAAAAATATTCTAATGTCTCTAATATCACATCCTTCCATAGTCACGTGAATTAAGTTAACACATGTTGGTTCTCCTTTAGTGTAGCTTGATTCTTTGGCTTGCAAGTCCATGACTAATTCTTGTAGAGCTTCATTCATCCTCTTAGCTCTATCTCGGGTCATCGGGCCTCCAATACATGTAATGGATCATGGGATTTTGGGTCCTTCATTTTTTATGCTAACTAATCCTCATCAACTTGTTTGCAAATTGAGGGGGTTTTCATCATATTTGGCTCCCCTCTTTGCCTTAAGTCTAATCCTTAATTTTCTTGCATTTAGTTTAGCTAATCTAGTTAGTTTTTAGTTGGTTTCCATAGTTGCTTCCTAGCTAGTTCCATATGGGCTCTTAGTAGATTAGGGGGCTGTTTTGATGGATTAATTCCTTTTGTTTTCCTATGATTAATGGGCCTTAAATAGGGCATATGTGGGGGAATTTCTTGATTAAATTTAAGCTTGAGATCTAGTCTTTTGATAGTTTAAATGTTGCCATTTTTCTCCTCCTCTCAACGGAACTCATAAGGATTGTTTAGGGTCATGTTGCCCAATTTGATTTTTTTTAGTAAAGTTGGATTTTATTAAAGTTTTTTTTTATATAGACTAGTTATAGGGTAATTTATTGTCAAACAAGTTTCAGTTTCATTCAAATCAAATCTTAGGTTTTTTCAAGCTCGATGTTGGTTTTTCTTAAGTTCGAAAGAAATCTTAATATCGATAGTTGGTTCTAAGATTTTGGGAATTAATTTAGGCTTTTTAAACATCTAAATTCAAGTTTAATTTTCTTAAGGTGATGTTCTATCGTCAGGGTTTAGTTCGGTTTCAAATTCCTTAGGTCTTGATATTTTCCTTCATGTTAATTCTTGAATTGTAATTTTTTCTCGAGGTTCTTTAATTTGTTATTATTTTGGATTTTAGATTTTGTTATTTAAATTAAAGTTTTCATTGTTGATTTAGGGTTTACGAGTTGATATGAGGTCTTAAATTCCTATTCTAAGGCTTAGATTTTCGGGTTAAAGTTTGAGATATTTTACATTTTAGGAGTCAATTTAGGATTTTCGCAAAATATTTTGGGGGTTATGGAACCTAGTTTTGTGGTATAGGATTAAATATCCTATTGATTCTTAGAAATGTCTCCGAAATTTCTTCTAGCGATTTATACATTGTTTTGGAATTTTGTGGCATTTACAATGCTTCCTTTACAATTTTGCCATCAGTAAATTAGTAGGTCTCAAGTTTCCTAAACTTAGTTTAAATAAAACCCTTAACTTCTTCAAACATCAATTAGTGAACTAGTTGCATTGTTACCAACTAATGTGCATTAGATTTATCACAATAAGAAATAACTGAGAAATCACTCTATTGATTTTTTTTTTATAATAGAATGAAAGTAGATTTTGAACTTTTTTTAACACGATATGCTTTCATAAGTTATAGTTTGGAAATTGTAAACAAACCATAGCTTGTCCTCTTAAATTTTAGAATGATGAATTTTTTTAAATTTGCTTGAGGACAAGCAAATCTCTTAAGTTAGGGTAAATGATAACACCAAAAATTACACAATTCTCCCATCTTGAAAGTCCTACGTATGCAAAATTTTTGAACTAATTTCAATCAATTATATGAGATAGTGTAAATTATGCACAAAAGTGGATTAACCGAGCTTATGTTGTACCATTATTAACAAATATTGTTTGTAATTACTTTGTGTAGGTGCACAAGGGATACCACTAAGCTAGTAGCCCCACCATTCAATCAAAGGAGATAGAAGAAGGAAAAGATAGAGCAAGGCACACCATCTAGTTAGTATACTTCATACCATCTAACCTATGGCATGAGAAGCCATCCAACTACTTTCCTAAGGAATAGAGATGGCACCACAACGGTTCCCTATCATCTAAAGAGCCATCAGAAGCACCATTCAACTGCAACCTCAAAATTCCAACTACAACGGTGATTTTCTTAAACCCTAATTCATTGGAGCTACCAAGTGTCCACTATGCAAAGGCTAACTTACTATACCACCCAGCTAGTACCCTTAGATGTAAAAAGCTACAAATTGTGAGTAGCAGGAAAAAGGGGATGCCTTTTTACACACCATTTTCTCTCATTTTTAAATGTGCTAAAAATCAAGTTCAAAAATCAAATGACTCAAAAAAAAACAATCCTAAAGTCAAAATAAAACCCGACCCAATTGAACGGAAAATTACGTGACCCAAAAGGGAAATTTAAAAAAATTTCCAATGGTTCAAAGATAAAATTTTAAAAATTTTCCACTAATAAATCAATTTCACAAAAACAACAAAAAGTTCAAGTTTTTTTCATGGGGAAAGGGAAATGAAGAAAAAAACCCAAAAACCCGTGTTGTACCTTTTTCCAAACACAAGCAAAAAATTCCGCCCCCAAAACCTAAAAAAACATTCAACCCAAATTTGAACAATAAACCCTTAAAAGAAAATTTGTCCACGAATTAAAAATCAAAAATTAAGTCCAAAAAAGGGCTTAAAATCCCCCCAAAATAGGGACTAATAGAGAAAAAATAAAAAAACAAAAAAAGAGGGGAAATCGTTTAGGGACTCACAATTTCTCCTTATTGAATCCCCAAAATTTCCAATTTTGGGTTGAAAATTGATAAGAGGTTTTAAACTAAGGATAAAACCTAATTCCAACATAAAGTGCTATTTTTTTTTGCAAAATTGGCCCCCAAAAAACCCTTTTAAATATTGTAACCATAGGTTAAAAAATGGTAAAAATTACAATTTTAAAAATTTTTTAAGGGGCTAGTCCAAAATAAAATTTTACAATCAAAAAAAAATTTTTCCAAAAATGATTAAACAAAATAGTCCTTGAAAATAAAAAAATATATAAAAAAATTTGGGTCTTAAAATTTGCCGGTTTTTTATAGGATTATGGGCCAGGAAACATCGTCTTTTTTTGGCCCGGGTCCATAGAAAACCCAAAAGGCTGGGGGTTTTTGGGGGGTTTTTTGTCCTTTACCCTTTAAAATATGAAAAGTGTGCCTTTTGGGGAAAAAAAAATTCAAAAATAATAAAAAAAGGGGTTTTAATTTTAAAAATAATTCCGGGGTTGTTTAATAAAAAATAGACCCTCTTCCCCAAAAATTTCAAATTCCCTTTAAATTTCTTCCCCAAAATTTGTTAGGTCTTGTGGGACTTTTAAATTCCTTTCTTCCCCTGGGCCTAAAAAAAAATTTGCCCTTTAAAATTGGGAAAAATCAATTACATTTGAGACTTTGTTTCCCCCTGGGCAAGCCACCTGAAGAAATATCACTCAGAACCCCAAAATTAAAATACCACGGGTGGGTGATTTTTTTCCCTTCTCCTCCATTTCTAGGATTTATCTAAATCTGCAACCAAATAATGTCCTTTTTAAAAAAGTCCCCGGGGGTTTATAAACCTTTTTCCACGGGAAACCGTTTCCCCCTTTTAACTAAATTTTTATGTTGTGACCCTCTTTGGTTTCTAATGGTTGGCCTAACTGTAAATTTCCCCTCTGAAACCTCTGAAGGTGAAAATAACTGTCTCTAAAACAGTTTGGCTCTCTGGGTGGTTGCTCGTCTGAAATGAAAAACCAAGATCCTCTGAAGGTTGGCACTTAAAGTTTTTTGACAAAATTTTATGCTCAAAGGGGTTTGGGCCCGGGTTTTACTGAGCCCTAAAGGGCCCTTTGGGAAGGTTGGCATCCCTTACTTTTTGCACAGTTTGGTCCTTTAAATTTTTGATCTTTGTGGCTATGATCCTAAAAAATTTGGGGAGGGGTTGTTTTTTTTGTTTTGCATCTCCGGGCCCTCTGGGGCCCGGACATGGGGTTTCAATACATACTTTTTCCATTTTTTTTAAAACATTAAGTATTTCTATCCCCATCATGTAATACCCCCTATAAACAAAAATGGTCTACCAAGTAATATATGGGATGTACAAAAATAAGAAAAAAAATATCACTTTTAAAGCTAATCTTTGTACTTGCCCCCTTTATAAAGGGTTTTTCCTTTGCCCTTTGGGTCCCACAAAGCCACCCTTTTGATCATTCATCCATTAATTTTATAGGGGTTGAGTTGTGGGTTTGTTTCAAGTTTAAACTTCGTTCAAAATGATGCAGCTACAAAATTATTTCAAAACCCAAACCATCAATAAAAAATTACGCATAATTTTCCCTTGTACCTTACAAGAAGTATGGAACGTTTTTCTTTGTCCCTCTTTCAATTTTTTGAAAGGAAGAAAAAGCCCCGTTTGCAATATTTTTGTAGAAAAAAATAAAAACTCATTGACATTTTTGCTTATAATTTAAAAAAAACCTTTAATACACTTCACCACCCCCACGCAAACACCCCTTCACGCCCCTAACACCCAGGTGCTAAAAATAAACCAAATCAAAAAATGCTTATTTTTATTTCAAGTAAAGTCAAGTAAAATTTAATTAAAGCACAATGAATAATTCTCGGTATTTTCAAGTAAAGTTAAATTAAATGAAGTACAAAATTACAACACTTTCAAGTAGATGGGAAATTAAATTCAACTATAGTTTTTAAAGAAATTTAGTTCAATTTCTTTAAAATTTTAAGGGATTGTTTAAATTTTTTAAATTCTACTACTAAACTTTCCTTATCTTCCCCTTTTGGTTTAACCCTTTTTTCCCCCCAAAGGGGGCGCACCTTAAAACATACAAATTTTACAAAAACTTTACCCCCAACACTTCCCCCCTTTTATCAGGGTTTTCCAAAAAAATCCGCCTCAACAAAAATTGGCCCTTAAAATTACACACACCAAACCCCAACCCCCATTTTGAAACCCACCTTAACAAATTTTAAAAAAAAATAAAACCCAAAACCACAACTTTACAGAAGTTAAGGCAACCCACTTTCAAATTCAAAAGGAGTTCTTTAAGTAACAATTCCATAAATGGAAAGGGAAAGGCTATTTAAAATTAAAAGGGGAACCCCAAATTAAAACTTGTTTTAATTTTGGGGTTTTTGAAATTTAAAAATTGGCTTTTTTAATTCACATTCAAATCTAAATTTAAAATTTTGGAATAAAAAAGTGTTACCCCTTTCCACTTTTCCAAAACAAAATTTACCAACAAAAATCCACTTCCCCCAATTAAACCCCACTATCTCAATCCTTCCGGTTTGCTTCAAAATTTACTATATAATCACGGCCAATTTAAAAGGAAAGCCAAAGAGTGTTCAAGCCCCCAAAGTGTACAACAATAAACAACAAGTAATATTTCCAAAAAAATTTTGGAAATAGGTAAATTCTTGCCAACAAATTGGATAAAAATTTTCCCACGGGCAAAAACACAAAATTAACCCCACTTCCCCCGGGCCCAACATAAAAAAAATTGGCAAAAAACAACAAAAAAATTCCAATTCCAGGGAAAGGGAAAATAACAAGATATACTCCCTTTCCACAAATTTAATCCGCATTTAACAAAATAGGGCAACTCAAATTTGAATTTAAACCTCTTCACAAAATTTGCAATCCTTCCTCAATTGGTAAAAAAATTTTTTTTCAAATTCAAAAAACCCTCTTTAAACCCCCACAACAAAAATTGATGTTTTTGGAATTTCAAATAGTTTCCTTACTATTTCAAAAATTTGCAAATCTTTTAAAATACATTCCCCCTTTTTCCCAAAATTTTGGCAAATGGACTAAACCCAAACAAAAAATGCCACAAGCTCCTTTACGCAAAAGTTTGTCAGGGGAAGAAAGGAAATTTTTTTCAAGTTCACAAAAATTTTCAAATTTTACAACATTTTAATCTCCTTCCTTCCACGAAAATGATCAATCAAAAGAAGCTAAAACCCAACCTTTTAAACCCAAAACTTCAACAAGCAGCAAATTTGATTTTCAATAAAGGAAAATTTTTCGCAACCCAAAACACAACACCCCAATTTTTTTTTAAAAAAAATGAAAAAACCCCTTTAATTAAAGTGATGATACGAAATAAACCCGACGGGTTAAATCCCTTCCCCAAATTTTTGTGCTCTGTTTCCAAAAAATTGATGGCTAAAAATAAATTTTTTTAAGCAAAACCCAAAGACTCAAAGAAAAAAATCCTCAAGTAACAATCAAAGACCCAAATTAACTGGGAAAATTTGCGGGAACCCTAAGGGAAAATTTTGATGAAAATCCAATGGTTAAAAGTGCAATTAATTTCCCAAAATTAATGATAAATTTTTCATAAACAAAAAAAAGATCAAGTGAATTTCAGTGAAATGGATGAAAAAGAAAAGAAAAAAAATGTGTTTGTACCCTTTTTTTCAAAACAACATAAATTTACGCCACCCTTTTAAGAACATTCTCTCAAAGGGAACAATAAACCCTTTTAAAAGGGATAATTGCCCAAATAAATTTCCCAATCAAAAAATTAAAGCCAAAAGAAAGCTTTAAAACCCACCCTAGATAGACCACTAGGGGAAAAAAATGAAAAAAAAACAAAGATAAAACGATATGACTCACAATTTCTCTTTGTTGAAATCCCCCCAAAAATTTCCAAAATTTTTGGGGTTTTTAAAAATTTAATAAGAGGTTTTAAAACTAAGGAAAAAACCCTTTATTCCCCCCATGTAAAGTGCTTTTTTTTTTTCTAAAAAATAGGGCCCTCCAAAAACCCCTACTTAAGCAAGTATTTAACTTGCTACCCCTAGGGTTAAAAAAGGGTAAAAAATTACAATTTTTCCCCTTTTTTAAAGGTGGCTAGTCCTAAAGGGAAAATTACAACAAATTTAAAAAGTTTTCCCAAAATGATTACAAAAAAATAGTCCATGCAAATGAAAAATATAAAAGGGAAATTGGTTTTCAAAAATCCCGGTTTTTCAAAGGATTCATGGGCCCCCAGTATCTTCGGTTCAGGTCGGGTCCATGGTACCCACAAGCGGGTTTTTGGGAGGGATTTTGCCCGTTGCCCTTTAAAATATGAAAAAGTAGGGTTGTTGGAAAACACAATCCCAAGAATAATAGAAAAGGGGTTAATTTATAAAAAATTTCCCGGGGTCAAATTGCTAAAAAAGGGGCCCCTAATCCCCAAAAAATTAAATTCCCTTTTATTTCTTGCCCTAATGATAGGTCTTATCGGTTTTGTTCCCTATACATTTTTCTTTAAAGAAAGTTAAGGTTTAGTATATGCTATGGTAGTATAGATATCTTTAGTGTTTCTATTTCTTTTATTTTTAATTTTTAGACCCTAAAGGGAAAATTTTAAAAAGTCCGGGAATTTTGGGGGAATTTAAATAATTAGACATGGGTTTTTGGGGTTTAATTTTTAACTTAGTTTTTTTTAAAAACCTTTCTCTATGTTTATTTCAATGATTTATATGTGTTTTTATTGGGTTCTTTTCATAACTATGAGTAGCAAAAACTTTTTTTATTGGGGTTTTTTTTTGTTTTAAAGGAATTTTGTTAGCTTTTAAAAGTAGTATAGTTTTAGTAGGGAATGTGTGTATTAAATTTGGGGTTTTTAAAAAGTAGTGCTCTTGAATGTGTTTTAAAAACCCCAACCCTCCTTTTGGGAAGTCCTTTTTAAAAAGCAACAAAGGCTGCTTTTACAAAATTACACAGCCCCCAAGTTCTATAAAAAATTTTAAATTGCTTGTTGCTAAGAAAATTAGGATTATGAACCCTTTAACCTTTGAAAATTAGTCCATTTGGGGGAAAATCATTTCCCCAAGGCCCATTCCCGAGCTAATGCTCACGAGTTAAAAAAAACCTAGCTTAAAGGGAAATTATTTTTTTAAGAAACCTTTAAAGATGAGCTTTTGTTCTTCTTGATCGAAGACCCCTTCCATTTCTCAAGTCATTTTAATTTTTTTCCTTTGCTATGCTCACCCCTTTTTTAGAGTCTAGAGCCCCAAGTCTTTCTATCCCCATAGATTAATTCCCCAAAACACCTTGAGCTAAATGCATAAAACCCCCTTTAAATGGAACCGGGAAAATTAATTTTGCTAAGGGGAAAATTAATTTTCCATGGTTCTACGGGATTTGTTTGAAGTTTTGGTCTTCCCCTTTTTTCCAACCAACCCTCACCTCAAAAGGGTTTCAGGGTAAACTTGGATAAAGGTTTATTTTTGCCTAGCATAGTTTTATTTTTTTTTGCAAAGAATGAAAATTTGAAAATCATATTTTGTGCCCTTTTAACATAAATTTAATTGCACGCTTTCCCTAAGAATGTTTTTTTTGGGTTTCTTTACTTTTTCCCCCTTTTTGAAATTATTTTAAATAGGGGAATTTTTTTTTTAGTGCACTTATTGGTTTTCCACTTTTTTTTAAATTGAAACCCTTTAAAGGGATTAAAATAAATAGTCCCATTTATCTAACCCGATATCATTTTTCAAAAAAAAATTTTGTTACTTTCTTCTATTTTGGTTTTGCTCCCCAAAATTGCTCTTACTGTCCCTTAAGAAATTGTTTTAAATGATTTACCTTGGGTTCAAGTTAGTGAGTAAATTTTTCCAAGCCTTAAATTGGGGTATGTTTGGGGTTTGGGGTTGCAAAATTATCCCTCGAGTTATTGAATTAGCAAAAAACCAATACATTCCATGTGAATTTTTTCCCTTTTTTGGGGTGGGGCCCCAACCCAACGTCAATTTGGCCCCGTTTGTTTACAGTAGTGAAAACTTAGCCCCCAGAATTCATTTTTTTTGGGGTATCGAGTGAAGATTCAAATTTGAGGGTGGGTATGTGAATTGTGTAAATTGCAGTTGTTTATTTTTTTTCCCTTTTTGTTTCTAAGCTTTTTAAAAGGCTATGCAGTGGTTTTTGTGAAAATTGCAAATTTTGGGAATCTAGTGTTTATGAGGGGTATTGGTGACTTTTAAGAGTGATGCTCAAAGATAAAGGAACTTGGTCATAAAATGCGAGGCTACTAAAAAAAAAATCCAAGTTTTAAAACCACTCCCGGTCCCCAAATTTTTAAAGTTTTGTGCAACGCTTAGTGGATAACCAACCTACTCATTTTTTATACAGGAAAAGAAAAATCTCTTTAATGTTGAAGAGAGAGGGGGCCCACCTAAAAATTTTAAAAAATTGTAGTGGATTAAAAAAATGGGCCCAAAGGTACACAAAAGAAATTAAGATAGAGGGATTGATGGGGAAAGCAAAAGAAAATTTTGGGTTGGGGAAATTTATAGGTATAAGGTGTACAAAGCCCCAAAAAGGACTCAAAAATTTTTAAAGGGATGCAAATACTATTTTTTGTAGGTAGTGGGGGATGGGGAGGGACTCCCTTTAGATTAGGAGTTTAAGGTAAAACCCACTATTTTAAAAATTATTGTTTTCATGAAGTTGTGAAAGTGGGGTTTTTGCTCCCTTTGGAGTTTTCGAGGTATTAGCTGTTTACGCTCAAAAAGGGGGGCCCTAGAAGTTTTCCAAAAATTTATCAATTTTTGTTTGAAACCCAGGGAGGGGGAAAAACCATTTTGGGGCGTCAAAGATTACAAAAATTTTAAATTTAAAATCTCTTAGTCGTAATACAAATAATTAATTATTAAATAAAAAAAACAAAGGGGAAACTAGAAATTTCATAGTTTCCCCAAAAAATTTCCCAAAGAATAAAGTCCCCCTTTTCGAATTTAAAAATTGGGTAATCACAACCCCAAAAAAAAAAAAATTAACACTATTTAAATTTTTAAAACAAAAATTTTACTTATTCTATACTTTTTCCCTCGATATCTGAGTATGAAGCCTCTTCGCTTAATTCTTGGGCCCATTCTTGATTTTTGATTTGGGATTTTGCAAAAGCAAAGGTTGTTGGGTATAAGCTATGATAGCTTAGTGAGTTGGGACCCTCAAAACACTATAAGGGAAATCGTTTTCATTTTAAACCCAAATCAAATGTCAATATCAATCAAATGTTACAAATTTTGGGTTTTTTCTGGTTTTTTGGGTTGTTAACGTTTAAATTTAAGGTTTTTTTGGATTTTTCCTTCTTTAGGTTTGTTCAAAGGGGATTGTTAAAAAATTTTAAAAAAAAAAAAAAAAAAAAAACAAATTTCACAATAAAAATCAAAAAAACGATAGGATCAGGGTTTTTATAAATAATCCCCAAAGGGTTTTAAAAGAATTCCAAGAATTCAATAAACAATGCTCGCCACTTTTTTCTATAGGAACCAAGTTTTTGATAAGAAAAACAAAAATTTAAATTTGAAATAAATTTTCTTTTTTATTAAAAAAAAACCCAAAGAGGTTTTCCCACACACACTCAAAGTGTTTTTTTTTTTTCAACCAAAAAACATCCCCTTTTCCAAAAACCCTAAGGACCCCTATTTTTAACCTTTTTAAAAAAATTGTGCGAAGCCATTCAAGGCCGGGGCCCTTGAAGTTTCTCAGGGGCCCTTTTTATTCAAGGCGGGCTTAAGGTTTGCCAAAATTTTCCCTTTGGGGTCCCCCCAAACGCTTATGTCCCCCTTTTTTCCCCCCAAAAGCCAAAATGAGCTGGTTTGGGGACTTTGTCTTCTTTGGTGCTAATATCTTAGCTTTTGGGAAATGAAACTTTTCCCCCCATGTTGAGAAAAAGATTGCCCTAAAATTTTTTAAATCGTCCACCCTTGCTGGGACCAATAAACAAAATTTTTTTTCCCCTTGGGGCTTTTAAGGCAAATCCCCTTTTGGTTGTTGTACTTCAATTGGACTCTTAGGAAAAAAGCTTGTAGGGCCAATGCCCTGTTGCTAAAAGGGTTTAAAACTCATTGGTGTATCCATCATACTTGGCTCTGAGGGTCTTTCTCCCAAAGGTTTTCCCAAAGGATCAAATTTGTACCCTTCCATGGGAAAACTCACAAACAATTTCGTAGTATAATAACCAAAAAGTAAGGGAAAACTTAAAACCGGGTTTTTTTCATGAAAAACCCCCTGTGGACTAACCAATGAAGTGCAAAAGGTCTTGGATGTTGCCCCCACCGGGTTAAACCAAAATTCAAAAAAAGTCTTCCCCTGCCCCATTTTTTGGGGATATGAAATAAAATTGGCTCTCGGGTTTTAGAAGCTTCATCTGCTTAACCATTAGCAATTTCCCCCTGAATGGTTCCCTATAATGTCTTCTTCTTCCTTTTTCCTCCCCCCCCCAGTACCCTTATTTTCTTCTCCTCACTCTCGACTTTGTCCCCCCTTTTAGGGTCCCAAAAAACCCTTTTTTTAAGACATTGAGAAGCAAAAAGGGAAAAAGGGCCCAAAAACACTTAAAAAATTTTATATCCCTATCTTCTTTTGTTGTGTTTGGTCAAAAAACCTTCACTAGCGACTCCCTTTTCCCCTTTTCCCCTTCCCCTTTCCTTCTCCCTTCACCTCATCGGGACTTAGGGTGGTTTTATGTTTTTTGACCCCGTTTTTTCTAATCCACCCTGCGTGATCCCCCGCTAAAACCCAACTGGAAAATTTAATCAACCCCCCTCAAGAGTCTGATAATGCTGGATTTTCCAATACATTGGAAGGGGTCCATCTTAAACCCCTTTGATAAAACCCGGCTATGGTTTTCTTTCTGAGGGATTCCCAAAATCAATCTTGCCATTAGTGTCTAAAAACTCCTTAACATACTCTTCTAGCTCTTCTTACCCTGCCCAAGGTTTTAAAAACTCCTTTCGCTTCTCTTGTTTTTAGTAGCCTGGCCCCAAATTGCGTCCATCAACCTTTTACCCAAACCCCATAAACGCACTTTTACTCATCAGCCCTACGTTCTCAGTTTGTAATTTATCCCACCACAGCTTGATATTCAGAGAAGGCTAGGGGTTGCCATTTTCACCTTATGCGTCATCCCACTCTTTAAAAGTCAAAAACCCTTTTCAACCAGTGGCACCTAGTTTAGGGAAAATTTCCCTTTTGGGTTTTTTTTATACTAGTGAAAGGGGGAAAATTTTTTGCTTAATGTTTTTTTCCCCTTACGCCCTTTTCATCATTGTTTTTCCCCTCCATCCTTTCACTACCGCATCAGATTCCCATAGAATGTCTCCCCTAATTTCCGGGACTTCTATGGCTTCTTCTATCCCTTAAAATCCAATCTCTCAAAACAAACAAGATTTTCTTGGATTTGATTGAACTCGCCCCAGTCCCCAACCCCACCCCCAAATTAAAAGCATCATTCCCAAATTTTTTGTTGTTTGGGAAAATTCCAAAGCGACGACATCTTACCAATCAAATTTTTAGCAAAAATATTCACAAGAACACAATTTTCAAAAAACAGCCTTTTTAAAACCAATTCCCGCTTTAACAAACCCCAAAAATTGAATTCAGAAAAATAAATTTACAAAAACCCCAATTTTTCAAACAAAAACCCAATCACCCAAATTTAACGCCCCAAAAATCAAATTACGCAATCTTATCAAAAAAATTCCCCAAAATTTTCCCCAAACCCAAAAGTAGTATTGAAATTTAAAAATACAATTGAGTTGGAAATTTAAAAGCCTTTCCCAAATTTTAAACCATTTTCGGGTCAAATCCTTTACTCTAAATTTTAGGGAAAACCCAACCCCTTTGGGTCTGATTTCCAAAAAAACACGATATTGGAAAAGTTTTTCCTTTTAACAAAAACAAATCTTTAAAAAACAATCAAAAATTACAAATTTAGGGTTTTTTGGAAAATTTTTGGGCTAACGGAATAAAAAAAAGGATATGGATTTAAAAAAACCAATCTATAGATGCTTTAAAATTTATAAAATTTTAAAAAAAAATTGCAATTTAATTTATTTGAAAGATTAGAGATCAAGTTTATAAAATCAATCACCAAGGGTTTAAAAAAAATTTCCCAAAAAAATTCAATAATAATGCCGCACAAAATTTAAGGAACCCAAAAATTTGATTAAAAACAACAAGGAAAAAAAAGTGAAATCAATTCTCAATATTCAATAATCCCAAAGAGGATTCACAAAAAAAAATCAAAAATTTTTTGTTTTCACCAAAAATAACATCTCCCTCCCAAAAACCCTAAGGATGCCTATTTATATTTTTCCTAAAAAAAATTGTGCGAAGCCAAATTTAAGGCCGGCGGGCCTTTTATTTTTGGGGCCTTTCTCCAAAAGGCCCGGGAGGCCCTTTAAAACTAACTTGGGCCCGGGCCCTTTTTTTCAAGGGGCTTAAGGCTAGCCGAATTGCCCCTTTGGGGCCACCCCCCCCCCCCCCCCCCCCCCCCCCCCCCCCCACCCCAAAACCTTTTGGGCCCCCTTTTTTACCCCCTTTTGGGTTTTTTCTTTGGTGTAGTTCTTGCTCTTGGAAGGGATCCCCTTTCTAAATAGCAAAGTAAAAAGTAAAACAGTTATTTGATAAACACACAATTCATGGTCACTCAAACGAATGCAACAATTTTTTACAATTTTTCAAATACCGCATACAAAAGGATTTTTGCCCCTTTTGTGTAAGTTGGGAAAAAACGAAATACACATCGATTTCCCGCCCTAGTGACCCTTTTTCCCTTTCTAAGAAACCCTTCACAAAAAATTTATATTGTACTATATTCAAATTTAAACAAAAACAAAATTTTATATATTTACATAAAAAGGCTCATGTGGGGTATGGTTTTTAAAAGGCCCCCCTAAGTTTAATTTACCCCTTTTGATGATTTCCTTGGATTAAATCTCAATCAAGGGCGGATTTCTAGCATTTTAAATAGGTTTTCCCAAAAGGGCAAGACAAGGTTTACAATGGGTACACCTCCTGGGGCCTCTCCCTTTCCACCTTTTGTGCTAAAGGTCTTCTTTCTTTTCGAAAAAATTTTGATGGGTTGGTAATTTTTTTTTAAAGGGCAAATTACAAATTTGGGTTTTGTTAATTTGGGGAACCAAAACAACCCCCAATACAAACACTCACTTTTTTTTAAAAAATTTAAAAGCAAAGGTTTCTTTAAGAAATTAGCCATATATAATTAAGATGTTTTTTGGAAAACAAATTATATCAAAAAAACAAACAAATTTCCTAATTTCCTTCCACACATAAATCTAATTTTTTTAAATTTACAATTACAAAAGTTTTGACTAAATTTAAAAACCAAAAAAAAAACTTTTGTTTATTGGATCACTCACCCTAACCTGAAACCCCAATCGAAAAAGTTTAGAGGTAGGGTCATCCCCAAAATGTATTTCCTTGGTAGGACAAATAACAATTTTTAAAAAGTTAAAGTTAAATTTTTTAGTTTCAATAAATTTTGCGGTTTTTTTTTAGTTTTCATGTTTTTGGGGTTTTTTGGGTTTAAACTTTTTCATTTTAGTTGTGTTTTGTGGACTTATATTTTTTTTAAAAGGGTTTTTTAGTATGCTTTCCCATTTCTAAAAACTTTTGGTCATTTGAGCTTCAAAAAAATAAGTTAAAGGGTTAAAACAATTTAGAGTGCGGGATTGTTTAAGTTTTTTTTGAGTCTTTTTCACCTAGTTAGATCAAATTTTTTAAAGGGGGAAATTTTTTTTTAATCACCCTTTGAAACTTATTTGGGACTTTTATTAGGCTTTTTTTAAATTTCTAAAGTTGTTCATTTAGGATTTTTTTTTTTCCAAGTATTTCGGGGGTTGTTTGTGTCTCAAAATTTTACCTATTTTCCACTTTTCATGTCCCTTGTTTATATTCTTCTTGGATTTTACTTTCCCGATTTTTCAGTGTTTTTTTTGTCATTTTTGGGGCTCAAAAAATTTTGAAAAAATCATGGATAGAAATTTTTTTTTAGGCTTTGGGTTTTGGGGCTTGGGGAAAAAAAACCTTGCATTTTTCCCAAATTTTTTTTTACTACTTAAAAACCCTTAATCCTACCTAAGGTTTTCTAAGGTTGGAAACCTATTTTTTTTCATCTGAAAAAATATTCCCTTTTTTTCTAAAAAAAATGGAATCCAAATTTATGAATATCCCCTTAATTTTCTTTACATCATGCCTCACCAAAATTTACATATCCAAAAAATTTAAAAAGTGGTTTCCCCACATGTTCTTCATTTAAACTTAAGTTTTCTTTTAAACCTTTTTTCATTGGTTTGTACATCTTAAATTTTACAAATGAAAAATCAAAAAAAACCAGAAAAATATGGGTGATTTTTAATATGATTTACACGAAAAAATTAAAAGAAATAAAAAGTTATAAAGAAAAGGTTAGGTTTACATTAAAAGGGGTACTTTTTGGTGCTTTAACTTCATCCTTTTTCTTCCCTCTGCATTTGGTTTTTTTTCTTTGTCTTCCCGTATTTTTTGGGGGTCCCTTTAAATTTAATCCAAGTGACATGGATGATATCCAAAATTTGGGTTTTGGGAAAGGGTGTTGTTTTTAAAGTGTTTTTTTTTCCTTGTTGAAAAACATAGGGTTTAGCATGGGAATGGGGAAAATTTTTGGGGGTGAAATAGGGTTCGTTTTGGAGTTGGCTTTTAGGGGCTTTATGAGAGTTTTTTTTTTTTTTTTCGGGAAAAATTCCAAAAGAAGTGGGGCTGGGTTAATGTAGATGACGGAAAACTTTTTGGGGGTTTTGGGTTTCTTGTAGATGGATCTTTACACATAGGTCAAAAGGGGTTTTGTGTTGGACTATTGTTTTTCAAAGTTGGATAAAAGAGTAGGTTTTTGTCAAATCACCTTTTCCTATTTTTGTTTTTTGGGGTTTTTTCAATAAAATTTTTAGGGAAAATTTTAATGCCCAAATTTCTCACTCCAAAATGTCCCCTTTTTTGTACTATCAATTTATTTGGAAACAAAAAAATGTCCCCTTTCCCTTTTTCCCAGCTATGGTTGGCCAACAATGGATAAATTGGATGCTATTTTTTTATTTGTTCTTGGCAAATTAAAAATTTAATAATTAGGAATTTTTTAGGGGGAATTTTTAGAGGGGGAAAAATTTGTTCATTTTTCCAAAAAATTGGAAAGGGGAAATTGGTTATCTTTTCTTTTCCTTTTCAAGCCACAAGGGGTTAATATTTAGAATTTTTTTTCCATTTTTTACTTTGCTGATTTGATTAATTAGTAGGGTTAGTTTTAATTAAATTTTTGGATTTTTATTTTATTTTGGGGTAAAATTTTTTGTTTTTTTAGGTTTTTTCTTTCGTTTGGATGAATTTTGGGGTTTTTTTGGGTTATGTTTGTTTTGATGTTTTTCCCATTTGTGATTTTAGAGTTCGGTTTAAATTTATTTAAGGTTTTTTAAATTTTTTATTATCATTATTTTATTGTTATTGTTATTTTATTATTATTTTTATTATTTTGGGTTTTTGGTTTTTAAAATTTGGAGTTTAATTTATCATTTTTTGGGCCCTTTCCCATTTAAAATTGGGTTTGGGAAAAAATTTTCAATTTAGAGGTTTTTTAGGTCTTTTTAGGGGTTTTTAATTCCCATTTCAAGGCTTAGATTTTTTTTTAAGGGTTTAAGGGTTAGAGAATTAATTTTTTTTTTTGGGGGTCAATTTTGGATTTTCATTTGAAAATTTTTTTTTAGGGTTATTGAAAACCCAAACTTTTTATATTTGGGTTTTTAAAAATCCCATTGATTCTTGGAAATGTTCTGAAATTTCTTCCCCAAAAATTTATTTCCCTTTTTTACAGATTTTTGCAGGGGTTAACGCCCCAAACCTTTTGGTGAAAAGACTTACTAAAAATACTCGAAATGGCTGGGGGGAACAAGAGATCCAATCATAGATGGAGATGAAAAATGATTTAAGGAGGGAAATTTGTCCCCTGAATATTATGCCCAAAAAAGCCCCTTTCCCAAAAAATTGCAAACCTTAAGATAAGGAAGAAATGTGTGTCTATGAAATCCCTGGGAAGGGGGTTCTAAAAGTTGATGGGCTTGATTAAGGAAAGAAGTTAAGGATAAAAAAAATTTCCTAAATTCATAGTTGGGCTAAGTAAAGTTAACATGTGTTGTCAAAAATTTTAGCGTTTTGATTACCTTGGATGATGCTATTTTTATTGGCTCAAAAAGGGGAAAAGTGCCAAAGGAAAATTTGGGGCCCTAAGCCTTTTTGTTAAAATTACCCAAATCGGCCTATGGCTAGTGTTTACCAAAAAAAACTAGCTTGGTTTGAATCAAAGGATGATCAACCCAAGCCTTCCCAAAAACAAGAGGTGAGGAAATTAATAAGTAAAGGCTATGAAACCCCGAGGATGTTTTGACGAAATGATGGGCTGGTTCAAGGGAAAAAGGAAAAAAAAAAAAAAGCCAAGTAAAATGTTTTTAAGTGTTTGGATTTTGGACATATTCTACTTAAAGTAAAGAACTTCAAGCTAAGAATTTTTAAGGGGAATGACGGCCTATAGAAAAGGGGCAATAGTGCTAATTTTAAAAATGAATAGATGAGGTAAGAGGAATGGTTTTTATACCATGGTGACTATCGGGTGATATGGATACTACTATTTTATGTCCCAGGGGAAAAACAAGTTCATGAAATTTATGTTATTTAAAAAGGGACTGAGTGTCACACCAATGATAAGAAAAAAGTAGTGAGAGGGAAACCCATTCCATATTGTTGGGGAAATTTTTAAAAGGCTATTTGTATGCGTTGGTCATAGATGGAAATAGTTGCAATAAGGGAGTTGCCCCTTCTATTGTCAAGCGGTTGAATTTTAAATTTCCCTAAAATTTAAACCAAAATTGCTTAAAATTGAAAGGAAAACCCCTTAAATTTTCACAAAGCAAGTGTGAGTGCCCATATCCCCTTGGGGACAAGTTGATATGCCATTTTTTTGATAAAACTTTACCTATTAAAAAAATTGAAACAAATTCAAAAAAAATCTGGAAAACAACCCTCTAAATGGCATTTAACCTTAAGCTCTTTTGAAATCCAATTTTTAAAAACAAACAAACCTTTTAAAACCAAATGAGATGTGCTCAATTTGGGTTAAGCACACAAAATTTAAAAATTTTAAAGGGAAATCCAAACCAAACAAACTATAAAAATTGGGGTTGGGAAATTTTATACAATAAGCTTTTACGCAAAAGTAGGAATGGCCCCCAATTTTTAAAAGAAAAATTAGGGGTGCAATTCCATAAATTGTAAACAATTCATGGTGGAAATTTTAAACCCCCAATTGATGTGAAAAACAAGAACTAATGAACCATCCCAATCAAAATAGATATCACCCCACTTCATGAAAAGGAAATCAACCAAAGGAAAAGTTTTGACTCACCAAATTTCCCTTTTGTTCTACTCGCTAAAAATTCCTTGAAAAAATTTTATAAGAGGTTTTTATGAAAAAATTTGGGGTGAACCCCCCAACTCTCACGAAAAATTTTGGGGGCAAAAAGTGTATTTTCTCTCTAAAACCCCATTAAACCCCGTATTTTCCCCCTTTCTCCCTTTAAGGGTTTAAAAAGGGGCCCTTTAAAAAATTACAAATATGCCCCTAAAAGGGGGTCGGGGCCCAAAACACAAAATAAACCCAAAAAAAATGTCCCAAAAAAATTACAAAAAAAATGGTTTTAAAGAAAAAAATTTTCAAGTTCAAAAAAAATTAAACTTCAAAGAGCGGTTACGAGTTAGTGTTGACCGGTGAGCCTTTTGGGTGTTAATTCGTTTATGTTTCCCTTTAAATTTAAACCCAAAAGTGAAAATTTATGTAGCATCCCGTGAAAAAATGATAAAATTTTACCCGCTAGGTTATATTTAAACTTTATTAGTAAGGAAAAAAATGTATGATGCCAAAATGAATTTTTATCTCTTCCCAAAACAAGTTCCTTTTCCCTCAAGATTTTTAGGTACTTCCCATCATCTCTTCGGGTTCTAAAAAACTTTCCCTCCAAAATTTTGGGGTTCCCCTTTTTGGATTGAAAAACCCCGATGCTTTTGTGCCTTTTTTTCCCCAAATTTTTTGATGAAAAAGAATGAAATTCCCAAACCCGCTCTTGGAAAAATTTGGGACCTTAGATGAAAACAAGGTATCAAAAACTATTCGAGACCCTCCCCTTTTTAAAAAATTTTTGGTTTTTTTTTGAAACCCTCAGGGAAACCTTCTTTTAAAAAATCTAAGGTCTACCCCAATAGTAAAAGAAAGGCCCAATTAGGAAAAAACACATATTTGGTTTTATCATGTTTTTTTTTTCTAACATCAATGGCACCCTTTTCCCTTTATGTAAATGCATTTTTTTCCCTGATTTTCCCAACCCCAAAGTAAATTATTTAAAGGGGTTTGGATGTGGACTGTGATGCTGTTAAATTTTTTTTTACTAATGCAGCAGATATGCATTTTTTACAAAATTCCACTATCTATGGTCAGTACACAAAGGTTACCCCTTTATCCCGCAAGGGAAATGTTGTTTTGTTTTCCCTTTTGTTTGTCCCCTTTAAAATAAGGAGGGTAAAATCAGAACCTGCCAACACATTAAATTGGAAAAAATGTTCAACCCATTCCCTCCCCATGTTTTAACAATCCGTCCTCAAAATATTTCCCACAATGTATGCGGCTGTGGGTCAATGGTTCCCTTTTCCCTCATCCTCTCTCCGCAATCTTCATAACTGTCATGACTCTCTTATTAGGAAACTATGCCCCCATTGCCCAAATTCCCCTGCATTTGAAACTTTAAAATTTGGCGTAGTTTCCCCCTGTGGTTCCTGGTACAGTCTGCTTTAAATTCAGGTCCCATTACCTCTTTACCTTTCTTTAAAGGGCCATGTTCTCCTTTTCTTGGGTTTGGGGGAAAAATTGTCTACTACCCTAAAATGAAAACCCTAATACCTTTAGTCCTCTCGATCGACCCTCAACCTTCCCATAGGTTTTGGGGTTTGTATTTTGGGGTGCTATTTGTAACCTGAATTTAGTTGGGTCCCTCTACCTCTCCCCTTTCAAGGCTAGTGTTTTAGCCTCCCTCAAGTGTATTGTATCTTGTGTCAACTACCCCATGTGATTTTTATTTCATCCTTGGTTTATGACCGTAAAACACCAAATTTAAAAATCCCCCTTTTTAGGGCCCCTTTATTACGTCAAAAGGCAAGGGGCACCTATCGATTTTAAAAGTATAGAAAAATGTTCGGATATCATTTTCCTTTAGGGGTCAAAAAGTCCAATAATAAAAATCTAAACCAATATCTAACCGGGACAAAATTTGGGGAAATTCAGATTTTAAAATTTAAAAACACTTAGCCAAAACCTATTTTGCAATTTTAAAAATAACACAATAAATTTTATTACTAAATCCCATAAATAAAACATACCCTTTTCCTTTTTATCCTCTAAATTTTCAGGTAAAATTTTACCCTTTCAATAAAATTAAATTAAGAGCAATGGTTATCTTGAACTGTTGGTTTCAACACTAAACCAATATTCCTTCCAGGGTTTATTAGCTCCTAACCCCCAAAGCATTAATAAAAATCCCCCTTTTTATCAAAATAGATTATAATTTGGGATTAACACTCTTTAACCCTCCACAGGCTTTAATTATCAATTTTTAAAAAAATACGGAAAATTTTATGTTTTCTTTCCCTTGATTCATACGAAATTTCCCTTTTTTCATGCCTTTTTCTTTTCAAACCCAAGGGGATTTTCCCTTTAATTCTAAGAAATAAAGCAAACTCAATGCTGGCCTTTAAACAAAATTTGCAAACTAAAAGAACAAAATGAATAAATTAAAAGAATTCCCCTATTATTAACTATGCAATCAAAACCCTTTTTTCATGGAAAAATTAGGGGTTCATAAAGGGTTTGGGTTTTGAAATTTTAATTTTTGCCCCTCATGATTTTCAAGTTACAAATTTAATGAAAAAAAGAAAAACCCGTGTAAGGGGAGGGAAACCCCTTTTTAAGAGTTGGGGTGAATCCGTTGGGTTACTTTTCCCACCCAAATAAGCTTTCCCCGTTCCTTTCCCCTTTCTTTCTTTTTTTGTTTTTTTTTATCTGCCCTTTAGGGGTTTTCTTTCCTTTTCCCTTTAGGTTAGCAAAATCCCCTTTATTTTGGGAAAAAGAAGAGATATATATTTTGGGAAAAGAAAAAATCTCCTGAAAGGCTAAACTTTTTCCATATACCGGTTTTTCGCCCCTGGTTATACCCCGGTTTTGCCTTGGGAATTGTGTCTGAAAAAAATAAAAAAAAACCCTTTGCTAAAAAACACACGAAGTTTTACTTAAAAAAGTGTAACCTTCTGTTTGGGTTTTTTTAGCCAAAAACAAGGTCGACTTAGAAAAACCGCCGTGTACTTCCCCCCGTTTCTTCCCCAAAAAGGGAATTTTTTTTGTTTTATCCTTCTCGATCTCAAATCCAAGGGCGGGTTATCTCCTCTCAAAAAAGTGGTTAAACCCCGAAACTAAAATATTTTTCTTTTTTAAATTTCCAAAAAATTTTTTCCCAAAAAAAATAACTCAACTTATTACACAAACAACTAGAATTTATCCCAAAAAACAAGTGTTAATTTATTTCTTATCAACTCCCCCCCACTTATGCATTTTTTTGTCCTCAACAAACAAAAAAAATGCCAAAGAAAAAAACCCAAAGGGGAGATTTTCATTAACTAGAATCAAGAATTTCTTTTTGCATCATTGATTCTCATTTGTTTACCCCCCCCTTTTAAAATGCAATCTCTACTCAAACCCAAACCCTTTGTTGTTACAAGATACAAATACCAGAAATTTTTAAGGTAATCCAAGTGACTTAAAATAATTTTTCTCACATTTAAAAAAAAATTCCCCAAAAAATTTAAATCTAAAATAGGTCCCGTTTCCCGTAGTTTTTAAAATATATTCCCTTTTTTAAATACTCCTATAAGAAAGCCCAAAAGGGGGTAAAGAAATGTTGTATCCACTTATCTCCTAGTTTTTCTTTCCTTTGTCCTTTTAATTTAAAAAAGGGGATTTTTTCCCTTAAGAATTTTAAATTAAGTTTAACCCCCTCCCTGGAACAAATTTTCAATCGATAAACCCAAGCTCTCACTTAAGTTAATAGGGCGTTATCCCCCCAAGGGGAGAAAGGAATTCCCTGGATTTACTTTTTCGAGCAAGTCAACTATCTATTTTCTTTTAAACCCTTTTAATTGAAATGGTTTTTCCTTTGGGAAAATTTAAATCCCAGGGCTAGGGGAACTTAGGGGTTAAAATTTTTTTGGGTTTTTTTTTAAAATACCCCTTCGAAACCCTTTTTATCTAAAATTTAATTTTTTTCCCTTTACAGCTCAATTAGTTTTAGTTTTTTCGGAAATTTTTTCCCCAAAAACCCCTTTTAGCAAGCTTTCAGCCATTTATCCCGGGGCTCATCACCCCAAGTCAAAAGAGGTTTTTCCCCTTTAAAAGGGCACCCCCCCAAAGGCCCTTTAAATTTCTCGAGGGCAATGGGCCCCTTCTGAATTTTTTTTTTTTTTCAAGATAATTACCCCAAAGTTCCCTTTCCCAAAAAAATTGCAAAAAGGAATCCCCCAAGTTATAGTATCCTGATAGAATAAAACCCAACAAATCTATCATTGGGGAAAGAAAAAAGGGGATTTAAAATCTTGGCAATGGGACCCTGTTGGCCCCAATTAGTTTAATCAAGAGGGGGGAAATTTATTAATTACATAAATTTCCCTTTTTTTCGCAAATCAACTAAAACTCTTGATAATAAAATCACTAAAAACAATAATGTGCAGAAAATAAAAGTAAGAAGAATAAATGCTCAGATTTTATAGGTTCCGCCTGAGCTCAGCCCCTCTCTTCCAGCCCCACCCCGGGGGTCCCGGTTGTGTTTTCACATATCAACAAATTGAAGTATACAACATAAGCCTCTTAAAGGCAAAGTCCACGTTGAGTTTTTCTAGCTTTTTCACTAAGCAAAATCACTCAACACGGATGAAACAACAAACAATTCCTTATTCACAAAAGGAATTTAAAACAACATCAATGAGAATACAATTTCCCTAGATCAAATGTATATGAAAGATTTTTGCTTGAAGATGTAAGTCTTTTCTTCTCGTGTGTCTTTTTTCTTTCAAAAAACCGTTTTCTTTTTCTGTTGTTAATCAACTTTCCCCACACTCTTTTTTCATTTGAATTAAACCTTTATATATGGAAAAAACATAACGGCTTTTTTCCCCACGTGATAATCGAATTTTTTTTAAAAATTTTTTTCAATTCAAAAAAAGTTGGATCATGGAAAGATCTGCATTCCGTGATTTTCTTGAAAAGGGTAACTTGGATAATTAGTTTAAACCGAAAACTTTTTTGGATATACCCTTTTGGATCAAGTTTTTTTGAAGATATCCCTCCATTGTGGAACCATATCTTGAAAAAACAACTTATTCTTACCTTATTTTTGTAACTGCTGAATCCCCAAAATATAGTACAAATATCCAATTTTAAAATCGGGATAAAACTTGTAAATTTATAGATCTCATTTATCAAAAAATGAAATTTTAAATAAAATTTTAAAACTTTAGAAAATTTAAAAAAAAAAAACCCTTGATAAAAAATCCAACTTTAGAAAAAACACATCAATATGTTCCCCAAAAATACTTGACACGGGGCTGGGGGGGCCCTTGAAATTTATTAAAACTATCGTAAAAAAATTTTAGAACTAATCTGGAAAATTCGTAACAGACATAAAAGGGTTCGAAAGTGCTTCTGAAGCAAACCTGTTAACTGCCCTCTGTTATGAAGGGTTTGAAAGTGCTTCTGAAAAAACCTGTAAACTTCCCCCCTTTTATAAAAGGTTCTAAAAGTGTTTAAAAAAGGGTTAACACATAACATAGAACACACAAAACTTCTGAACCCCTTTCCCTATCAGAAAAAAAAATAGTTTATATAATACTTTTGAAGGTTCTGAATAAGTTTTCTGTCCCTTTTTCAACTTAAAAAATTACGTTGCTTCTCTGAAACACTTTAACAAGCTTAAACATTCGTTAACATTATTCCTCTTTTTTAACATAAAAACAAATTAGGAACTTAATTTTCCCCCCAAAACTTTAACATTCTCCCCCCTTTTGATGAAAACAAAAACACCTTTAAGATAACAAAATATAAAAACCCTTTCATTTTTTAAGCAAATTTTCCCCTTAAAAATCTGCAAAATAGAATCATTAAAACCAAAAAACAATTGATCATGCACTTTTAATGAATCTTCCCCCCCCTTTTTATTAAAAACCAAAAGGGATATCTCCCCCTTAATCGTGCATAAAATATAAAAGAAGTCTTTACACTTGATTCAAAAACAAAATTAAAAAAGAACAAGTTTTTTCTGGATTTTGTGACTCGAGATTAGAGGTGTGGGGGAAAAGTTTGGTTGACAAGGTTTTCTAGCGAAGTTCCAAGTCGATGATATGAGTGCTAGAGAAACAAAATCGGGAAAAATTTTGTTGGATAAGAAGGCTTGATTTCACCATAAGATTGTGACAGATTAGGGGGTTTTATCCGGGCTTGGAGCCCAAAGTCTTGAAGGATTTAGTAACTAAATTTCCCCAATCCCTCACTTGTGGACAAATTTATCAAACGCAATCACATTATTGAAAAATCTTTTTGCTCTCGCACTAAATTCATCTAGAAAATTCTATATTATGGAGACGGAAGAATTTTCTCAAAATTTTCTTCTTGATTCAAAAAGAATATCAGAAGTTTGTTTGAGTGGATTCCATGATTCTAGTCTCCTTAGATCAGATTTTTGAAGAATTTCATTTCTAAAATTTGTTTTAAACGAAATCCGATATTTTCTTTTTTTCAAACTTTCTCAAACAACTTTTTTTTATTTTTCCAGTCAACTTGGTTTAAACTTCTTTTGTTCCCTTTTCCCACCCTCAAGCAATGATTTCCCCATGATCTTTTTTAACCTCTATTATGGGTCTAAAACTGGGGTTTCTGAACCTCCTTTTGAAAGATTTTCCCAAAAAGGGAACTTTTTTTTCATATGCTTTTGATAAAAAATGGCACCATCTTTCGAAAACCCACAAAAAATCCTTAAAAAGATGGACAGTGATAAAAAACTTCTTTACCTATCCTTTTTAACTTAATAGGTTCAATGAGCTGGTAGGCAAAACTACCCCTTTAAACACAAAAAATCGCATCAGTTATTCCCAAACACCAAACTTTCTTTATTCCTCCAAATTTATCAATGATCTAGAAGCCATGTCCACTTCTTTTTTTTTAATCATTGCATAGAAAATTTAGATTTTCTATGACATGAATAGAACTCCCCTTCCTTGACATAGACTTTCAAAAATTACTTATAAATGATTGGGGAAAACTCGAAATAAATGATCATTGTTCTTTTCCATAACCATTTATAACCTCCATTTATAGCAGCAAACAGATCATTCCGGCATGTTCGAAATCTCTACATCATCATTTACACATGTAGATGTAGACTTTAATTCATCTCCCTAGAAATTGAAATGTTTGATCCAACTCGGAAAAAAACATTCCCTTCCGCAAGTTTAAAACTTCCAAAAAATTTTTTGACACACTTCCCATAAACTAGAATTTGAGTAAGCAAAGTTCCATGCACCCAGGGGTTTCTAACTTCTTCCGGAAAAATCCATTATATAAAAAAATTTAAAAATCCACAAAACTACAAAAACAAAAACCCCTCTTTTTTCTTTTTTCGGAGATTTTGAATTTGGGGGTTTTCAAACTGGTACATTCTCTTTTTTCGTTTGCTTCTTGGATGCTTTCTTGGGGAGGGGTTTTTCTTGAGTGCCTTTTCTTTTCCTTTTGAAGAGATCAGCTCTTTTTCTTTAAAATCTTTTTGGGAAACCCTATGAAGATTCGGAATCAGGGGAACTCGATTCTCCTTTTTGAAGGTTTTTGAATTTTTCCGAAGAATTTGAAGATTCTCATGAATCAAAAAAGGCTTTTTTTGATGTTTTTTTTTTTTGGAATGATTTTGTTTGAGGAGTTTAAGATTTAGGACCATTGGAGTTGCAATGATGAAAGGGAAAATAGAGAAGAAAAAAGAACAAATTTCAAAGGAAGAAATTAAAAAGGAAGAAAAAAAAATGAAAAGAAAAAATTTTTTTAAATGAATAAAGTTTTTTCAATATTTTCGGGGGAAAAAAATAAAAAAGGGGTTTAAAAATTTCCTAATTATTTCTAAAAATTCAAATTTTACCTTTTCAAGGGGTTTAGAAAAAATATTGCAAATTGATTATCGTTTGACACAAATTCAACATTTAATCCCCTTTTATCACTGACCAAATAAATGATGTCTAATTTCTATATGTTTTAAACCCAAAATGATTACAGTTTTTTTTGTAAAATTTTTGCACTCGTGTTGCCATTTAATTCACAGTTTTAAAATTTTTCCTAATCATTCAATTTTTTTTTTTATCCATAAAACTTGTGCACAGAAATTTTCCAAATTGAAACATATTCACTTCTTGGGGATAGAGCAACAGAATTTTGTTTTTTTAGAAGACCAAGAAATTTAAATTTATCACCTGGGGAATTGAAAATACCAAGTGTTTTTCGATCAATTTTACTCCAGCATAATCTGCACGAATATCCTATTAGACAAAATCTGATTTATGGGATCCCATAGAAATTTAGAAGTAAAACTAGATATTTAAAATTCGCTTTACAGCTGATAAAGAATTTTTTGGTGCGCTGAAATCTAGCCCCCCAAACACATATGAACAAAATATCGGGTCAGATGAGAAAAAATCAATAAAAAACCCCATAAGCTCCAAAAATTTTTTCACTTCCTTCTTTCCTTTTAAAGTCAGAGTCAAACCCCTTAATGAAGTACTCATAGGTTTGAAACCCTTTTTGCACCCAAACATATCCAAATTTCTTCAATATTTGTTTTGGTTTATTTTTCTGTGAAAAAAAAATTCCTTCCTTTTGTTTGTTTTATTTAAGTCCCAAAAGAATGTCAATTTCCCCTCATTGACATTCAAATTCTGCCTGATGGTTCAGCAAATTCTTGAACAAAAATTTTTTAGTAATCTAAAGATAATACACCCCAAATATTTGTAAAAAAAAGATATCATTTCAAAAGTTTTCAAGAATAAAGATGCCCCAACTTTTCCTCTATGAAAACCTTGGGGAACAAAAAATACTCAATCTTTATACCAAGCTCTTGGAGCTTATTTCAAACCATATAGAGCTTTTTTTTAATTTAAAAAACATAGTCCGATTGAAAGGATCTTCAAAACCAGGTGGTTTCCACAAAATTTTCTTCCTTTATAAAACATTTAAAAAATGCACTTTTTACATCCATTTAAAAAACTTTAAAATCCTTTTAAAAGATGCATATGCAAGCTTAACCGTATGCTTCTAACTAGCAACAGGTGCATATGTTTCATCAAAATCTATTCCTTCTTTTTGTGAATCCCTTTACTACAACTTGCTTTATGTCTTAAAATTTTTTCCCGTCTTCTTCTAATTTATTTTTAAAACCCATTTATTCCCCAATTATAGATTCCCTCTAGTCAGGAACAAAAATTCCATAATTTTTTCTTTGAAATTGATTTAATTTTCTTCATAGAATATCCAATTAGCACATTCAAAGCTTTTAAATTTTACTGGGTTAAATTTTTCAATAACAACAAAAAAAATGATTTCAAGATTTTGTAGTTTAGCCTTTTTTTAAACACCCGATTTTTAATCACCAAATTATTTGATCAAAGGATGTGCAACTTATACCTCCAAGCCTTAAAACCTCTTGTTCAATTTACAACTTCTGAAGTACCTTCTGTATTTGCCCCTAAAAAGGTTTTGGGGACAGATCCCGAATGAACAGCAGGTGCTTTTGACTGGTTTTTAAATAACTTCTGCTTTTGTTGGAGTCATTTCTTATCAATCAACATCCCTTTAAATCCTCAATAAATTAACATTTATAGATTTTCAAAAGTTTTTTATGATTATTGAAAACAATAAGCACAACATTTAGAGAATATCCAAAAAAATGCTTTTCAGATCTTTTATCAAAATTACCAAAGGGTTTAGTTTCTTTTTCACAAAGCATTTAGATCCAAAAAATATGAAAATTAAATGTTAGGTTTCTTACCTCGAAAGATTCATAAAAGTCTTTGATGTCATAGGTCGAATGAAAACCTTTTGATGAATAGCAACGTAGAAACTCTTTTGCCCAAAAAAACTTAGAAATTTTTACCTATTTAACATGATTAGTCATCTCTTTTAAAGTTCTATTCTGCGTTCCACTACTCCCTTTGTTGAGGGTGTATGGACTGAGAAATTATGAGATTACCCGTTTTTCACAAAAATTTAAAAAAATTGCATTTTGAAATTTTGTTCCCCGTCATTCGGCTAAATTTTGGAAACCCTTTTTCTTTTTTATTTGTTTTTCAAACTTTTTAAAAAAAAAATCAAAGGTATTTTTTGTGTCGCAAGAAATAACCCATGTGTATCTTGAAAAATCATCAAAAAATAACAAATCCATATTTGCTTCCACCCATGCTTAAGACTCTAGTAGGGCCCCAAAAAAAACAAGATGAATAATTCAAGTGGTCTCTTAGTTGAGATTTCATTTTTTCTTTTTTGAGAAACAGAAACCATTTTAATTTTTTTAAGCAAATACACATTTCACTCTTTTTTAATAATTATCTTTGGTAATCCTTTAATAATACCTTTTAGATAATTTTTTTTAGGGGATTTTAAAATTTTAAAGTGTCCTATCGTTTATGCAAGCAAAAAAATGAAATTTAAAGAAATTAGCAACAATTTTATTGATTTTCACTGGTTTTTTAAGATAATTTTCTTTTCCTAATTTTCCCTTTAAATAACTTTCTCATTTTCATTAAAAGCATAGCACTTGTCTTGACAAAAATTTCCCCATAACCTTATCACATAACTGATAATACTAATAAATTATTTTTAAACCTTTTCACAAATATACATTTTCAATAAGAAACTTAGGATACAAACGTTCCCGTGGCAATTATTTTTTACCTCTACTACATTCCAAACTTTAAACCCTTTTTTTTCCCAAGTTATGCTATTGAACAAAGAAGCATTCCCCTCTATTTAGAAAATCCACATCCAAAAACCAAATTTTTTCCCTTTTTTTAGCTTCATGTCCCTGACAAATGGAAAGAATTTAATCCTTTTGGGAAACCCCAAGCAAGTTTGGGCCCCTTTTAAAAAATAAGCTCATTTGTTTCTTGATTTACTTGTTGATAAGAGCCTATTTTTTTTTTTTTTTAGAAAAAATTTTTCAATATACCAAATTTATTAAGAAAAAAGCATGCATAAAATTAACATTCCCTTTAACCCGTCATTTACCGTTTCTGGAAATTCTGGTTTGTAAAATTTTGTTATCCTTTTGGGATTTGCTTCTGTAGTACCCCTTGTGTGGATACTTTTTTGTCAAAAAACTTTGTAAAAGCTAGGTATTTCCCTTTTTAAAAATATTTTTAATCGAAAGTACCCTTTTCTTTTTTAATTTTATCAGTTAAGACTTTTTGCTTTAAAAAAAAAGTATTTTGATTTGATTTGAACTCGAACCAGCTCAAAACCAACCCATGTTTTTTCAT
The DNA here is from genome assembly GCA_037954665.1 of Laguncularia racemosa. Taxonomy (NCBI): domain Eukaryota; kingdom Viridiplantae; phylum Streptophyta; class Magnoliopsida; order Myrtales; family Combretaceae; genus Laguncularia; species Laguncularia racemosa. The sequence goes on along the minus strand of JBBMOL010001261.1, from coordinate 14,530 downwards.
TCGAAAAACCTTTTTGAAGAAATTTAAAATGGCAATTCTTTTCACTTTCATCAAATTTCTTAAAGGTAGTTTCAACAAATTTGACAGTTCACAATCTTGCCTTCATGTTTCTTGTTTCTTCTTCAAGTAGTTTTTTCTTTTTTAGTTCTCTTTACTCACTGCGGATTTATTTTCTTGTTTCAAGATATCATTTTTACCGCAAGTAACGAATTGTTTGCTTTTTACTCTTTTCATTCTTAAGAGCTTTTTTTCATTTTCATACTTAGCTAATTTTTAACAGCCCTTTTTAGTGCCTTTAGTAGTTACTTTTTGTACTACAGTCATTTCTTATATCTTCACAATTCAAAAATTTCCTTAGAAAAGCCATTAAAACCCCAAATTTTCTATCCCTTCTTCTTCTGAATCTCTGAATTTGTCCCCCTGTATCCCTAAAACACTCCATGTTGCCAAAAGCTTGACCTTTTTTTTTATAATTTTTCCATTTTTTTGACAGTTTGGACATTCGTATTTGAGGGGCCCGCTTTTTGCATTTAACTTAATCTCCCTTTTTTCTTTTTTCTTTTCTTTCTCCTTTTACGCTTTTCGCATAATTATGTTTATTCGTACTTTTTTGGGAAAAAATTAAACTTTTTACCCCCTTTGCTTCTTGGCAGCCTGTTGAGTTACGTGCAGAAGACTAATGTCCCCTTCTTTCTACATCGCTATCATCTGTTTCTTTCATTTGCTTTTTATTTCCTTGACTTTAAATGCAATTTCCTTGGGTCCGTCTTTCCTCTTTTCGTGGTCTTTTTGTTTGGGCTCATATGCCATGGCTTTTTTCTCAAATTTATGAGATTAACTTTTTAGGCTTAGTTTCCCCTATAGCAGTTTTCTTTGCATCCAAGATGTGGCAAATCCTCAAAATTTTTCCCACAAAATTGGGTCGGAAGTTTCTTTCCAAGTTTAAGCTCATTTTTGATAGCTTTTAAAAATTTAAAAGCAGTTTGACATCTTATTAGATTAAAAAATTTAAAAAATCATACATTGAAATTAAAGCATTTATCTTGTTTCCTTGTGGGATCACCCTTCATAAGTATCGGGTAAATATCCGAAATTCCCTTTGCACTTGCACACGATGATATTAAATAGAACTCTGATGGAGCAATTGTAGTCAGTAATAAATTTTTTGCTTTGTTCTTCTTCTCAATAATTTTCTTCTCCGAATCTGACAAGGTTGAATCTCCGTTCAAGGTGATCAAACTGTCTCCAAGTGAAATGACCTGCCATGAATCATAATCATTAGCTTTAATGTAAGTTTCCATACGCATCTTCCAATATGAGAAGTTTGAGCCATCGAAGTAGGAGCTCGATTAATTGCAACATTATTTTCAACCAATTTGGATCACTTAAAATAGATTGGTCCTACTCTGACACCATTGTTGGTCCCAATTAGATTAATCAAGAGGGGGGTAAATTGATTAATTACTTAAAATTTCACTTTTTCGCAAATCAACTAAAACTCTTGACTAATAAAATCACATGAATAACAATAATGAAGAACAATAATATGCAGTAAATAAAGTAGAGAAGAATAGAATGCTCAAATATTTATAGAGGTTCTGCCTCAAGCGTCAGTCCTCTCTTTCAGCTCCACGCCGGGGTCCCGGTTGTGTTTCACTATATCAACAAATTGAAGATATACAACATAAGCCTCTTCAAGGCAAGTCTCACTGTTGAGTTTTTTCAGCTTCTTCACTAAGCTAATCACTCAACTACAGTGATGAAACAACAAACAATTCCTTATTCACGAAAGGAATTTCAACAACATCAATGAGGAATATCATATTTCCTCTAGATCACTTGTATATGTAAAGATTTTTTCTTGAAGATGTATGAGTCTTTTCTTCTCGTGTGTCGTTTTTCTTTCAACAACGTTCTCTCTTTTTCTGTTGTTAATCAAGTTCTCTACACTCTTTTTTCATTTGAATTAAACACTTTATATATGGAGAAACATAACGGCTACTTTCCATGTGATAATCTTGAATTTATTTTTGAATTTTCAATTCAAAAATAAGTTGGATCTGTTGGAGAAGATCTGCATTCCGTGATATTCTTGATAAGGATAAGCTTGGATATTTAGTTTGACCGAGATCTTCTTTGGATATATCTCTTGGATCAAGTTTGTTGAAGATATCCCTCACATTGTGGAACCATATCTTGATATAACAACCATATCTCTTTTCCTTATCTTTGTAACTGCTGGATCTCCCAAAATATAATACAAATATCCAACTTTAAATCTGGATAAAACTTGTAAATCTTATATGATCTCACTTTATCATAAAATGAAATCTTTGAATAAAATCTTGTAAAACTTTATGTAAATTAAAAAAAAACCCTTGATATAAAATCCAACTTTAGTAAAACACATCAAGTATGTTACCCAAAAATACTTGACACGTGGAGCTAGGCCTTGAAATTTATTAAAAACTATCGATATAAAATTTAGAACGTAATCTGGAAAAATTTGTAACAGACATGAAAGGTTCTGAAAGTGCTTCTGAAGCAAACCTGTTAACTGTCCTCCTATTATGAAGGTTCTAAAAGTGCTTCTGAAACAAACCTGTCAACTGTCCTCCTGTTATGAAGGTTTTGAAAGTACTTCTGAAAGGTTAACACGATAACTACGGATACACTACACAACTTCTGAAACACCTTCTATCAAAACAAAAATAGTTTATATAACACTTTTGATGGTTTGAACAAGCTTCTGTCTCCTTGTTCAACTTTAGAAAAATTACGTTGTTGTCTTCTAAAACAGCTTCTGACAAGCTTAAACATTCGTTACACATTATTCCTCTTTTGTTAACATCAAAACTAAATTAGAGAACTTAACATTCTCCCCTAACATTAAAAGACCCATTTTGAGCAAATCGACCTTGGAATTATTCGTTTACTATCCTCTTTTATCATATTCATGTATTTTATATTCCAACAGGAATACTTATCATATTTTATAGGGCGATGGACAAACTCACTCAGACTCAGCTTGTGGGTTATCCATGGACCGACCTAAACCAGCGATGAGCTAGGTCGATGAATCCTATAGAAGACCGGCATCTTGAAGACCAATTTCTTTTATATATTTTTCATTTGCATGGACTATTTATGTTGTAATCATTTTAGAACACTTTTATTTCCTTGTAATTTTCATTTAGGACTAGCCACCTTAAAAGTGGCAAACCTGTAATTTTGACCATTTTCTAACCCTAGGAGTAGCAAGTCTAAATACTTGCTTAGAATAGGGTTTGTGATACGAACCACACCAACGAGTGACGAAACCCAATACCAATACGTTCGGAATTTGCTACCCAAGATGCCAAACAATCGAGTGGAAACCGCGACCGTTGCCAATAAGTGAGACAAGGACCTTGGTATATTATGTAGACGCCACAATCGGAATGAAAGACCGATTGATAAGTCGGGATGAACACCACGAAAGAAAGGCCATATTTTGCATATCAAACATAGCACTTTCACGTGTGGAATTAGGGTTTATCCTAGTTCAAAAATCTCTTATCAATTTCAACCTAAGAATTAAAATTGTGGCGAGTGCAACAAAGGAGAATTGTGAGTCATATCGATTTCATCTTTGTTGTTTTTCATTTCTTCTCTAGTGAGTCATATCTAGGGTGGACTTGAATCTTTCTTGGAAGTATTGTGAGTGTAATTCATGAACAATTGTTGATGGGAAAATTTCTGACACTGTCGCCCTTTTCAGAACCCGATTTAGATGATGATCCAAATTGCTCATATTTTACCTTATGTCTTTATTTCTAATAAATATTTGAGAATAATCTTACAGGTATAATTATAATTCTCCATGGGATGCCAATATGTCCTGCAACCATTGTTGGACATGGAAAGTTTTCAGGATGACAATCAAAGACCCGCTGCGATTGTTTTCTATTTCGAGGCATTGGATCTTGAAGACTTATGTTATTTTGTACCTTGTAATTGTTTTATGAACTATTTTGGTTGTATTTTGGTTTTGGGACACTTTTATTTCCTTGTAATTTTCATTTAGTGCTAGCCACCTTAAAAGTGGCAAACTTGTAATTTTGACCACTTTTTAACCCTAGGAGTAGCAAGTATAAATACTTGCTTAAGAGAGGGTTTGAGGAGGCCAATTTTTACAGATTTGAGAGACACTTTCACGTGTGGAATTAGGGTTCTTTCCTTAGTTCAAAACTCTTATCAATTTCAACCCAAGAATTGGAATTGTGGTGAGTACGACGAAGGGGAATTGTGAGTCATATCGATTCCATCTTTGTTGTATGTTCATTTCTTCTCTAGTGAGTCATATCTAGGGTATATTTGGATCTTTCTTGGATATATTTGTGTTTTTTTTTCGAGAATAATCATCTTTTAAGATTGATTGTTCATTGAGAATTGAATTGCTCTTAGTGATTGGTGTGAATTGGCAAGGTTGGAAGGGTGTGAGTTCATGGTTTTTGAGCTTGTCTTTTTCATCCATTTCATGTGTAATTATCTTGTTCTTATTGTTGATTAGTGAAATTTCTCATTAGTGGAAGTTAATTGAATCTTTGAATCATTGGATTTCATCATAATTCCATTAGGGTCATGCAATTTCCTAATCACTTGGACCGGTTTTGTATGAGACTTGAGACTTGTTTTCTTGAGTCATTTGATTGTGCTTGGAAGTGGTTTTGAGCACATCATCTTTTGGTATCAGAGCACAAGTTGAGAGAAGGGATTGATTGTTTTTTGATTTCGTGAATTATCATCTTCAATTAGGGTTGTTCAATTTTGAACCGCAATTGTGTTGTTGTAGTTTGTGAGTTGCGAAATTACCTTGATTGGAATTTTAATTTTCTGTTTGTTAGAGTTGGATTGGGAAGGTTGTTGTATCATCTTGTGATTAATAATTTCCGTGGAAGGAAGGAAGAATAGGAGTGTTGTTAATTCAGCAATTGTGTGAGCTTGAAAAAATTACCTTGCTCTTGCCGTGACTAGTTGTGGCATGAAGGAGGTTGTGTAGTTTATTATTGTGATTTCCATTGTGTAATTCTGAATTGGAGAAGTGCAATTTACAGATTTGCATTGAGTTGAGTAGTAAGGAATCTATTTGAATTCAAACACATTCCATTATGTTGTGGGAGTTAATGAGTGCTATTTGAATTTGAATTCATTACTTACCAATTGAAGAAGGCTTGCAATTAGTGAAGTGGTTTGAAATTCAAATTGAAGTTGCTACCTATTGTGGATATTCGAAATACATTTGTGGAAAGTGGCATATTTTTTTTTTATTGTCATCCTTGCCGTGGAAAGTGGAAGCATACTTGTTTTTATTGCCACTTGTGTTGTTGCCGTGGAAGTGAAGCATATTTATTGTTGTTGTCACTTATGTGTTGCCGTGGGAGTGACTTGGGGAAATTAAAATTTGTTGCACCGTGTTGTATTGACATGTTATGGAGAAGAGTACTACACGTGAGTTGTAATAACATAATTGTGAAGTTAAGTGGGTTTGTTTGTTTTTCTTTTTTTGTAGTTGCTATTGTGTGGTGTTATCGGAAGTGTAGTTGTGGAATGTGTGCCCTTGATTCAAATTGTTTTTGAGGATCAGTATACGGGAGTCTACAACTATGTCGAATGACAGCGTGAATGGGGGAATTGGTGATGAAGCCAATAGTCAGGTTGGTAGAGGTCAGGGTCGTAATGTGGCAGGTAGGAGAACTTTGGAAGAACAACTCTAGGATCTTACTACCATAGTTGCCACACTGGCAACTAGAATTGATAAAATGACATTACCACAACCACCAGTGGTAAACCTGATGAGAGCCATGATGGGAGCCAAGCTAGAAGGTGGAATGTGGATCCTCTTAAAGTGCCACCTGAACCGATCACAAGAACTCGAGCGAAACGATTCAAGGAAGCACTAAACGGGCTGATAAAGGATATCATAGAAGCTGGAAAAAAGTGGATCAACCATGAGAATGACCTTGCAATTGTTCAAATCATTCAAGGAGAGCAAAGCATAGGAGATCAAAGCTGCCAGCCTTGACAACGCTGGCTTAAACGCTGCCGGCCTTGAACCGGCGTTGCCATTAGTGCACGACAGAGAGACTACGCTGGCTTACTACGCCGTCGGCCTATATACCCGGCGTACATCCTACGCCGGCTACTACACCACCTCCTACGCCGCCGGCTTTCATTGCCTGTTTGTTATTTTTCCGCAACTTTATTATGTTATGTCATTTTAGGCTTTTTTTATTACGAGTTGTAAACTTTAATATAAGCTACTAGGGTTGGAAAACAGAACATAGAACACATATACAACATTGAATAACAAATTTGAGAGAATTCCTCTCTTGGTTCTCTAAAGAACTTCTCTTGAACTTATCAGATTTCTTCTGTGGCGTTCAACCAGACTTATCAATCGGTCTTTCATCCCGATTGTGGCGTCAACAGAACGTACCAAGGTTCTTGCCTCGTCTATAAGCAACGGGTCACGGTTTTCACTTTGATTGTTTGGCATCTTGGGTTGCAATTCCGAACATATTGGTATTGGGTTTCATCACACGTGGGTGTGGTTCGTATCAGTTTGGTATCAGAGCCTAGGCTTGTTAAACATTAGTTCAGTTTGAGAAAGGTAACATCAAAACCCTAACTCCAGTCGTTCATATCAATTGTTCATATCAAGTTTCGTATTACCGTCGCTTCATACTCAAGTCCATAGTGTTAATTGTTCTTGAGTAGCATAGTTCATCCTATTAATCTTGTTACACACAAAAAGAAAAGTCACGAAAAAAAAAAAAAAACATGAACAAAAGGACGAAACAAAGGAAACAAAAAAGGAAAGAAAAAGAGGAAAATTCAAGCCCCTAGAGTTGTTCTTGAATTCTACGGAAGGGATTGGTGTAGTTTGGGTTAGTTCCAAGAGAATTGAGAAGAGGAATTGGTGAGTTGATATCATCCTTGCTTGTGAGAATACACGAGTGATTGTGGGATATCATCCTTTGAGTGAAACACGTAAGGGAGTGAATCGTGAGGCTTAATTCTATATATTTGTGTTAATACTAACCTTTTATTGCAGGAACTATATCACGGCACAATTCTCCTGAAGGTGAGAGGGGGAGGTTTGATGCTAGGTTAGTGATTGAGGAGTTGAGGGGTGAGATGAAGAGGATGTTTCAGGAGGGAATGGAACAAATTCATGAGACGGTGGAGCAAAAACTAGACAATCTAAAAATGTCTTTCAAGGGCGTAAGAAGGAGAGTTGTTCTAAGAGAGGATAAAGGGGTGGAGATGAAATTTCTGATGATGAATTTGATGAACCTTCTATCAGGAGTTATAAAGTTTATGGTGGTAGGAATAGAGGAACTAGGGATTGGGAAGATAGAGGAGATAGGAATAGAGAGGATAATCAATTGAGTAGTATAAAGATGAAGATTCTTCCTTTCCAAGGGAAGAATGATCCCGAGGCATACTTAGAATGGGAGAAGAAGGTAGAGATGGTGTTTGATTGTCACAATTATAGTGGGAGAAAAAGAGTGAAGCTTGCTGCCATTGAATTTTCAGATTATGCCATAGTGTGTTGGGATCAACTGATGTTGAATAGAAGAAGGAATGGCGAACCACCTATTGAGTCTTGGGAAGAGATGAAGAGGGTGATGAAGAAGCAGTTTGTTCCTGCTTATTACTATCGTGAGTTGCACAACAAATTGTAAACTCTTAAGCAGGGAAGCCGAAGTGTGGATGAGTATTTCAAGGAGATAGAGGTTACTATGATTAGAGCAAATGTTGAGGAGGATAGAGAGGTTACCATGGCTAGATTTCTTGCGAGGTTGAATAGAGAGATACAAAATGTAGTAGAATTGCAGCATTATGTGGAATTGGAAGATATGGTTCACATGGCTATAAAGGTTGAGAACCAACACAGGAGGAAAGGTAGTAGTACTGCACGGTTTCAATAGGGTGCTGGTTCATCTACTTGGAAGACTAACCAATTGAAGAAGGAAGAAAAGTCTTTACCCACCAAGCCAAAAGGAGAGCATAAGCAAGCGGGTTCTACTCTTGATAATCAAGGTAAACCTGATTCTTCTACTCCCAGAAATCGTAACATTAAATGTTTTCAATGCCAAGGTAGAGGTCATATTGCTAGTCAATGTCCGAATAGACATGTTATAATTCTGCGTGATGATGGTGAGTATGATACTGAGGGGGATAGTGAAGATGATGATATGCCTCCATTGGAGGATGCTAGTGATGACAAGGAGCCTGCAGTAAGGAAGTTAGTGGCAGTAATGAAGCGAGCTTTGAATGTGCAGGTGAAGGAAGAAGAGGAGGTGCAACGAGAGAATATCTTTCATACTAGATGTTATCTAGGTGATCATATTTGCAGTTTGATCATTGATGGGGGAGTTGCACTAATGTAGTGAGTACTTTCATTATTGAGAGGTTGGGGCTCAAGACTACTAAACACCCTAGCCCATATAAATTGCAGTGGCTGAATGATAGTGGCGAGACTAAGGTGAGTAAGCAAGCCTTTATTACTTTTCGCATCGGTAGGTATGAGGATGAGGTGTTATGCGATGTAGTGCCGATACAGGCGTGTCATGTGTTGTTGGGGAGGCCATGGCAATTTGACAGGAAGGTTGTTCATGATGGCTTTTCTAACAAGTATACACTTGTTCACCATGGCAAAAGCTATAATCTTAAGCCCTTAACACCTAAACAGGTGTATGAGGATCAATTGCAGCTACAACAATCTTTGCAAAATACAAGGTGAGTGAAAAACAAAGGGAGAGTGAGAGAGCAAAAGACATAGAAAAAGAAATGGAACACAAAAGTCAATATCAAAAGGAAAAAGAGAGGAAGGCTGGAAAGAGTGTGAGAGGCCAAGTTGAGAGGGGATCAACTTTGGTGGTGAGTGAAAAGGAGAGAGCAGCCTTGCAAAAGGAGAGTTGTGTGGCAAGAGCGAGTGTAGTGAGGAGAGCGTTAGTGATGAAGCAACCCATGTTGTTGCTGGTCTTCAAGGAAACTTGTTTGAATACTAACGAACCTTTAACTCTTTCCCTAGTATGGTTGTGTCTATTGTGCAGAACTTTGAAGATGTCTTCCCTGAGGAGATTCCAAAGGGTTACCACCTATTCGTGGTATTGAGCACCAAATTGACCTTGTACCCGGAGCATCTATTCCAAACAAACCAACTTATAGGAGCAATCCAGAGGAGACAAAGGAACTCCAAAGGCAGGTCAATGAATTAATGGAGAAGCGGAATGTGAGAGAAAGCATGAGCCCAAGTGCAGTGCCTGTGATTTTGGTGCCTAAGAAGGATGGGTCATGGAGAATGTGTGTTAACTGCTGCGCCATCAACAACATCACGGTAAAGTATCGTCATCCCATTCCTCGCATAGATGACATGTTAGATGAGTTACATGGGTCTAGTGTTTTTTCCAAAATTGATTTGAAAAGTGGATATCACCAAATTAGAATGAAAGAAGGTGATGAATGGAAAACCGCATTTAAGACAAAATATGGATTATATGAGTGGTTAGTAATGCCTTTCGGTTTAACTAACGCACCTAGTACTTTTATGAGACTTATGAACCATGTTTTGAGGACTTTTATTGGAAAATTTGTGGTTATCTATTTTGATGATATCCTCATTTACAGTAAGAGTTTCGAAGACCATATATCTCACTTGAGGGATGTTTTGGAAGTGCTTCGAAAGGAGCAATTATATGTTAACCTCAAAAAGTGCACTTTTTGCACAAACAAACTTGTGTTTCTTGGTTTTATTATTAGTGCACAGGGAATATAGGTTGACGAAGAGAAGATTCGTGCGATCCAAGAATGGCCTAGTCCAACTAATGTAAGTAATGTGCGGAGTTTCCATGGACTAGCGAGCTTTTACAGGAGGTTTGTGAAGAATTTCAGCACCATTGCAGCACCACTTACTGAAGTAATCAAGAAGAACATGGGTTCAAATAGGGAGAGCAACAAGAGAAGGCCTTTCAGACGCTTAAAAATAAGCTGACTCATGCGCCATTACTTGCTTTACCCGATTTCTCTAAAACCTTTGAAATTGAGTGTGATGCTTCAGGAATAGGTATCGGAGCAGTTCTCATGCAGGAGAGGAGACCAATTGCATTCTTTAGTGAGAAGCTAAGTGGGGCAACCTTAAACTACCCTATTTATGACAAGGAGTTATATGCATTGGTTCGAGTGCTGGAGACTTGGCAACACTATCTTTGGCCAAAAGAGTTCATGATCCACACTGATCATGAATCCTTGAAGTACTTGAAGGGACAACATAAGCTAAACAAAAGGCATGCTCGTTGGGTGGAGTTTATCGAAACATTTCCCTATGCCATCCACTACAAGCAAGGTAAAGAGAATGTTGTTGCTGATGCACTTTCTAGAAGGTATACTCTTATCTCTACTCTTAGTTCTAGATCGCTTGGTTTTGAGCATATTAAAGAATTGTATGCTGCTGATCAAGATTTTTGTGAAGAGTATGTGCGCTGTGAGAAGAGTGGTCATGGTAAATTCTATAAGCATGAAGGATTCTTGTTTAGGGAGAATAAACTTTGCATTCCAAATTATTCTTTAAGAGAATTATTAGTGAAGGAGTCTCATGGACGAGGTTTAATGGGGCATTTTGGAGTAACTAAAACCTTAGGGGTGTTGTAGGAACATTTCTATTGGCCTCACATGAAACGAGATGTTGAGAGGATTTGTGAGCGGTGTGTCACTTATAAGCAAGCAAAGTCTAGAGTCCAACCTCATGGACTTTATACCCCACTTCCCATTCCTCATAAGCCTTGGGTAGATATTTCCATGGATTTTGTATTAGGATTACCCAGGTCTAAGTATGGTCGAGACTCTATTTTTATAGTCGTGGATAGGTTTTCTAAGATGGCACATTTCATTCCTTGCCACAAAACAGATGATGCTTGCAATATTGCTAATTTGTTCTTTAGGGAAGTTGTGAGATTGCATGGTATGCCTAGAACAATTGTATCAGATCGAGATGCTAAGTTCTTGAGCTACTTCTGGAAGACCCTATGGGCTAAGTTAAGAAATAAGCTATTGTTTTCTACTACTTGTCATCCACAGACTGATGGTCAAACTAAGGTAGTAAATCGAACTTTATCTACTTTGTTAAGGGGTGTCATTAAAAAGAACATTAAAAGTTGTGAGGATTGTTTACCGCATGTTGAATTTGCCTATAATCGCACAATGCATTCTGCTACTAAGTTTACTCCTTTTGAAATTGTGTATGGTTTTAATCCACTAACTCCTTTGGATTTATCACCTCTGCCTATTTCTGAGTATGCTAATCTAGATGGTAAGAAGAAAGCAGAATTTGTTAAATAGATCCATGAGAAGGCAAGGCTAAACATTGAGCGAAGAACAGAGTAGTATGTGAAACAAGCCAACAAGGGTCGTCGACAAGTTGTCTTTGAACCTGGAGATTGGGTTTGGGTTCACATGCGCAAAGAGCGGTTTCCTGTGCAGCATTGATCTAAATTACTTCCTAGAGGCGATAGACCATTCCAAATTCTTGAGCGCATCAATGATAATGCCTACAAGATAGATTTGCCAGGTGAGTATCAAGTAAGTGCTACTTTTAATGTTACTGATCTAAGTCCTTTTGATGTAGGCGGCAATTTGAAGACAAACCCTTTTTAAGAGGAGGGGAATGATGAGAGCCACGATGGGAGCCAAGCTAGAAGGTGGAATGTGGATCCTCTTGAAGTGCCACTTGAACCGATCACAAGAACTCTAGTAAAACAATTCAAGGAAGCACTGAACGGGCTAATAAAGGATATCCAAGAAGCCGGAAAAGAGTGGAGCAACCATGAGAATGACCTTGCAATTGTTCAAATTATTCAAGGAGAGCAAAGCATAGGAGATCAAAGCTACCAGCCTTGACAATGCTGGCTTAAACGCTGCCGGCCTTGAACCGGTGTTGCCATTAGCGCACGACAGAGGGACTACGCTGGCTTACTACACCACCAGCCTATATACCCAGCGTACATCCTATGTCGGCTACTATGCCGCCTCCTACATCGCCGGCTTTCATTGCCTGTTTGTTATTTTTCCGCGACTTTATTATGTTATGTCATTTTGGGCTTTTGTTATTACGAGTTGTAAACCCTAATATAAGCTGCTAGGGTTGGAAAACAGAACATAGAACACACATACAACATTGAATAACATATTTTGAGAGAATTCCTCTCTTGGTTCTCTAAAAGAACTTCTCTTGAACTTATTGGATTTCTTCCGTGGCGTTCAACCAGACTTATCAATCGGTCTTTCATCCCGATCGTGGCGTCAATAGAACATACAAAGGTTCTTGCCTCGTCTATAGGCAGCAGGTCGCAGTTTTCACTTTGATTGTTTAGCATCTTGGGTTGCAATTCCGAACGTATTGGTATTGGTTTCGTCACACGTGAGTGTGGTTCGTATCAAAACCAGCCGGCACCACCTCGAGTAGCTCTACAGAATCCTTATCGAGATAGAGTAATGGGAGATGGGAATTTGAATAGAAGGATGGGTAAGGAGCATCTTCCATACAAGGAAGAAAGGGATGATAATTTTGGGGCAAACCCAAATCAGAATAGGGATTTCAAGCCACCTCGAGGCTTGGAATATGTGAAACTACAGATGCCATCTTATGATGGCAAGGAATCAGCAGATGAATATTTAGACTATGAGGACAAGGTCGAAGGTCTCTTTGAATGTTATGAGATCGATGACAGTACCAGGGTCCGATTGGCTGCTGTTGAGTTTGTAGGGTACACTGCACTCTGGTGGAAGAATCTGATTATCAGTAGGCGTCGGGATAGAGAGGCTAAGGTTCAGACCTGGAGAGACATGAAAAGATTACTGAGGAAAAGTTTCATTTCTGAGCACTACAAACAGGAACTGTTTATGCGACTACAAACATTGAGGCAGGGAGGCAAAACAGTGGATGATTATGTGCAAGAGTTTGAGACACTTATGATTAGGTTGCGGGTCCGTTGAGCCTCCAGAACAAACTGTAGCACGTTTTGTCTCAGGTCTAAAATATGAAATAGCGTGTGTTGTTGAACTGCAGCGCTATAATACACTTGATGAGGCTATTCGGTTGGCCTTAAAAGTAGAGAGACAAAGGAGGTCCAACTTCTTTAGGGCTCCGAGCAGTAGGCCCAATACTGTTACTAGACCCATATCAGCTGACAGTCAATCAGGGGGAACAAAGGCGGTAAGTGAGGGAATAAAGGCAGTGGACACTACTACCTCAACTATTATGAGAGAAAATTTACCCATTGGGAAGGGTAAAGAGGTAATGGCTCCAGATACGGGGCAGACTGTTCCCAGATCTACTAGAGGGAAAGCGTGCCAGATAAAATGCTTTAAATGCATGGGATTTGGGCATATAGCTGCACAGTGTCCAAATAAAAGGGTGATGACTGTTATGGAAGACACTGGGGAGGATATTGAGGATGATCATGATCAAATTGAACCTAAAGATCTACCAACAACACCGTAGGAATATTATGATGATCAGACTGCAGATGCGCCTGAGGAGCATACAGGAGGAAAATATCTATCCCTTAATGTGTTACGTAGGGCCTTATCTATATCTCCTGATAATAGTGATATTCAAAGGGAGAATATATTTCACACCTCTTGCAGAATCAGAGAGGTAACCTTTGTGTACTCATCATCAATAGTGGTAGTTGCACGAATGTTATATCTGTTGCGCTAGTAGACAAATTACAACTGTCTACTATCCCACATCCTAGTCCTTATCATTTGCATTAGTTGGATAATAGAGGAAGTATGCATGTTACCCTTAGGGCAAAGGTTCCTGTGAATGTTGGGCAGAATTATCATGATGAGATCCTATGAGATGTAGTCCCTATGCATGCATTCCATTTACTAATTGGGTCGGCCTTGGTTATATGATCGACGGGTGATATATGATGGGTTTGAAAAATACCTACATGTTCAGCATGGGCGAGTCACGCATAGTTCTATTACCGATGACTCCATCTAAGGTCCAAGGGTTTCAAGAACAAATCAGAAATCCATCCACTACCATTGTTAGCCGGAAGAGCAGGACAACAGAGATATTAGGGTTCAGTGCCACAGCTGATCCTCTAGATTTGAGGGCAAATCTTTCAGAAGCCCGAGAGATGATGGGAAAATTTCTAACACTATAGACCTTTTTAGAACCCGATTTGGATGATGATCCAAATTGCTCATATTTTACCTTATGTTTTTTTCTAATAAATATTTGAGAATAATCTTACAAGTACAATTATAATTCTCCATGGGATGCCAATATGTCCTACAACCATTGTTGGACACAAAACGTTTTCAAGATGACAATCAAAGACCCGTTGTGATTGTTTTCTATTCCGAGGAATTGGATCTTGAAGACTTATGTTATTTTGTACCTTTTAATTTTTTTATGAACTATTTTGGTTGTATTTTGGTTTTGGGACACTTTTATTTCCTTGTAATTTTT
>JBBMOL010001260.1:0-43956 GCA_037954665.1 Laguncularia racemosa | reverse complement strand
TTGTTGAAAATGAGGTTTCATCAAAATAAACCCCACAAATTTCCCAAAAAATAGTCCTCAAAACAGGGTTTTCATAAGTTCATAAAAGTAAAAGGTGGTTATTTAAAACCCAAAGGATTACAAACCATCATAAACCCATATTTTTTTTAAAAGGGGTTTTTTATTACCCCTTCTTTCATTCAAATTTTGGGTGATACCCCTTTTTTAAATCAATTTTGGAAAAACACAAAACCCCATGAATCACCCTTCATTTTTTAAAGGAAAGGAAGGGGAGGGACGATATTTACTGTGTTTTTTGGGGGGGCCCGGCTTTTAAACACAATTTCATGAAACCCTTCTTAGGCCCCAAAATACGGCAGCAAGGGTTTTGTTTCTCTAGTCCCCCTTCCCCTTTAAGTCTTTAATCCTTTGGGAAGTTTTTGTCCCCTTCGGTTTTCCCCTTAAAGTTTTTTTTGTTTGGAATAAGGGTGGGTAAAAAGGTAATTGGTGCTCAATAACGAATAGGTGGTAACCCTTTTTGGAATTTCCCCCGGGAAGACTCTTCAAAGCCCTGACATAGAAAACCAATAGGAAAGATTTAAAGAATTTTGTTAGAAATTCAAAAATTTTTTAAAAAAAACAAAAAGGGGTTTTTATCATAATGTTTTTGGCCCCAACAATCTTTTTGCAAGGTTGCACTCTTTTTCCTAACCCCCAAAGTTGACCCCCCAATTGGTTCTCCATTTTCCCACCTTTTTTTTTTTTTGATTTTGATTTTGTTTTCCCTTTTCTTTTTTTGGGTTTTTTTTCTATCCCCCTTTTTTTAAACCATTTATTTTGCAAAAGTTTGTTGAGTCCCAAATGACCTATCCCCTGTTTAGGTTTTAAAAGGGTTTAAGTTTAAAGTTTTCCCTTGGTGAAAAAGTGTATATTTTAAAAAAGTTTATGAAAACCTTTTATCAAATTGCCATGGCCCCCCAACAACAATGCCCGGTTTGGTTTTGGATAATGCAAAAACACCTATCCTTTACCTAAATAAAAAAGAAAAAGGGTTGCTTACTCATTAATTCTCCCACTATCATTAACCACTAAATTTTATAGGGGTTTTGGGGTGTTTAGTGGTCTTGAGCCCCAACCTCTCAAAATGAAATTTACCACTCCCTTAGTGAAACTCCCCCCATCAATGATAAAACTGCAAATAGGGTCATTTAGATAACATCAGTATGAAAAAAAATTCCCGCGGCACCTCCTCTTTTTCCCCTTCACCTACACATTCAAAGTTTCGCTTCACTACGGGTTACTAACTTCCCTGCTACAGGCTCCTCGCATCACTAGCATCCTCCGGGGAAAGGCATATCACCCATCTTCACAAACCCCTCAGTCTCATACTCACCATCATCACGCAGAATCAAAAACACGTCTATTCGGACATTGACTAGCAATAACCTCTGCCTTACCCTTTAAAAAACATTTAATGTCACGATTTCTAGGAGTAAAAGAATCAGGTTTAACTTGTTTAAACCAAAGAGTAGATCCCCCTTGCTTCTACTCCCTTTTGGCTTGGTGGGGAAAAAACTTTTTTTCCTTCCTCCAATGGTTAGTCCCCACGTAGGGGGAACCCCACCCTGTTGGGAAACCCTGCAGTACTACAAACCTTTCCCCCCGTGTTGGGTTTTCAACCTTTATAGCCCCCCGTGGGAAACCCTATCTTCCAATTTTCCCCATAATGCTGTAATTCTACTACATTTTGGGAAACTCTCATTTAAACCCAGCAAGAAATCTAGGGCCCTGGTAGCCTCTCTATCCTCCTCAACATTTTTTCTAATCATAGTAACCTCCATCTCCTTGAAATACCATCCACAAACCCGGGTTCCCTGCTTAAGAGTTTGAATTTAAAATTTTGCTTTTGCGATAGTATAAGCAGGAACAAACTGCTTCTTCATCACCCCTTCATCTCTTCCCAAGACTCAATGACGGTAATATGAAACTGGATATGAACGATTGATATGAATGATTGGAGTTAGGGTTTTGATGTTACCTTTCTCAAACCGAACTGATGTTTAACAAACCTAGGCTCTGATACCAAACTGATACGAACCACGCCCACGTGTGACGAAACCCTATACCGATACGTTTCGAATTGCAACCCAAGATGCCAAAACAATCAAAGTGGAAACGCGACCCATTGCCTATAGGTGAGGTAAGAACCTTGGTATATTCTGTTGACGCCATAATCAGGATGAAAGACCGATTGATAAGTCGGGGTTGAACGCCACGGAAGAGATCCGATAAGTTCAAGAGAAGTTCTTTGGAGAACCAAGAGAGGAATTCTCTCAAATTGTAATATTCAATGTTGTATGTATGTTCTTTGTTAGTTGTTTTCTAACCCTAGCAGTGTTTAATAGGGTTTACAGCTCGTAAAACAAAAGCCCAAAATGACATAACTAATAAAATTGCGGAAAAATAACAAACAGGCAATGTACGCCGGCGACATAGTTGGCGGCGTAGTAGCCAGCATAGGATGTACGCCGGGTATATAGGCCGGCGGCATAGTATCCGGCGTAGTCCCTCTGTCGCGCTCTAATTGCAATGCCGATTCAAAGCGCGGTAGCGTTTAAGCCAGCGTTGTCAAGGCCGGCAGCTTTGATCTCCTTGAATGACTTGTACAAATGCAAGTTCATCCTCATGGTTACTCCAATCCTTTTCGGCTTCTTAAACATCCTTTATCAACCCATTAAGTGCTTCCTTGAATCGTTTCACTCGAGTTCTTGTGATTGGTCCAGGTGGCACTTTAAGAGGATCCACATTCCACCTTCTAGCTTGACTCCCATCATGGCTTTCATCATATGTTCTCCCTCTGTTTGTCCCTAGCCTTTGGAGATATAGTCAAAACCTATGCATCACATTAATAGGTAAATATTGTTCACCTATTCCCTCCTCATGTGTCTCAGCATTCTGATCGTCATAGTACTCTTGTAATGCTATAGACAGGTCTGTAGGCTTGACAGATTCTTTTTCATCATCTTCTCTTCTCCAGTACCCTCTATAACCGTCATGACTCTCTTATTAGGACACTATGTGGCCATATGTCCAAATCCCATGCATTTAAAGTATTTAACTTAGTGCATTTTCCACTAGTTGTTCCCAGTACAGTCTGCCTAACATCAGGTCCAATTACCTCTTTACCCTTCCTAAAAGTCATTTTCTCTCTGTTAGTGCTGGAGGTAGCTTTATCTACTGCCTTGACAGGTTCACTTGCTCCCTTTAGCCCACCCGACTGACCATCAGCTCCCATGGGCCTAGTAGTAGCATTGGGTTTGCTACTAATAACCCGAAATGGATTGGATTGTCTTTTCCTTTCCACTTTCAAGGCTAAATGTATGACCTTGTCAAGTATACTGTATCTCTAGAGCTCAACTACACATGCGACCTCATACTTTAACCCAAATACAAAAGGTGCTAGGGTTTTGCTTTGGAGGCTTTACTAACCTACATCTGATCATCAGTGTTTCAAATTCCTACACATAATCATCTATTATTTTACCTCCCTATCTCAAAGTCTAAAGACGCATAAAAAGTTCCTGCCTATAATGCTCAGGAATGAACCTCTTCCTCAAAACCCTTTTCATGTCTCTCCAGGTATGAATTTCAGCCTCTCCATTCTCCATCTGCTGATCACCAAATTTTTCCACAACAAGGTGGCATACCCTATGAATTCAACAGCAGTAAGTCAAACTCTGTGTTATGATCTATCTCATAACATTCGAAAAGGCCCTCAACCTTATCCTCCTAGTCCAGATAGTCATTTGCTGAACCTTTGCCATCAAAGGAAGGCATCTGTAGCTTCACATACTCTAAGCCCTTAGGTGGCCTAAAATCCCTATTTGGGTAAGGATTGATCCCAAAGTTATCATCCCTCTCCTCCCTATAGGGATGATGATCTCCTTCCATTCTTCTTCCCAAGTTTCATCCTCCTATTACTCCCTCTCTCTAGATTTTTTGTGGAGCTACTCTTGGTGGTGCTTGAGGATTTGCCATTGGTGGTTGTGGCATTGTCATCCTATCAATCCTTGTTGCTAGTGTAGCAATAATGGTAGTAAGGTCCTAAAGTTGTTCTTCTAAGGTTCTTCTACCTGTAGTATGATGACCCTATTCTCCACCAACCCAGCTATTGGCCTCATTGCTAATCCCCCTATTTACACTGTCATTTGACATGCTTGTGGATGTGATTTGTTGAAGTATAATCTCATAATTTGTAAAACACTCCCTTCACAACACCTCGTCACAATAGCATGTTTAGACAATAACACACACACACACTTGTACACCCACAGTGCAATAAGTCACCAAAAAAAAATAAATAGTTCTTGACACTTCAAGTATAGTCAAATAAATGAAGCACAAATAAATACTTCCAAGTAGTTAAGATATTAAATTCAACTAGCAAGTGTTTAAGCAATGAGTCTCATTAACCTTCACACTTAAATTCTTGTTTTTGAATTCAAAATTTCGTTATCTCACTTCCCTTTCTTGGTCACAGTTTCACACTCACACTTTGTGTTAATGTGCAGCACCTACACTCATACAATCCTTTAAATCCACACCGCCACACACTCCACACACATTCATGGTGAAACCCCTTCAATCACCACTACATACACAACAATTTACACCCCACTTACACCACATGCACATACGATGCAACCCTTCAAACAATACAACAACACTTCAAAATGTAATACTTACTTGCCACAAAACTTCACGTTGCAACTCATACCGCAATCTACATTCAAAGGTAGCAAACAACAATTCAAATAACTCCACTAAATGTAACTTTTTCCATAAAAAGGTAAGATAATTTAAATTCAAACAACACTTCTTAATGCTACTTAATAACTACTTCAAGTTAATGGATGTTTGAATTCAAATTATTTCCTTTTTCCCACACAATGCAATCTGAAAATTGCAGACACACTACTCAATTTTCCAAAATCCTCTACACAATTCAAAATCACACTCTTCTAAGCTTCAAATTTCACTTCCCTCAAATGATCACAATGATCACTTCCCCTTAATCACTCATGGCTAACTCAAGGAGACAAGGAATATGACAAGTACTCCACGTCTACAACAACAAGCAACAAGTTATAACACCTCAACAACATAATCAAATAACTCAATTTCCACTTTACAATTTGAATCAAGATGCTAAGCTAAAGAACCTTTAATTTTTTTTTGAAATCACAATTACACAAAATCCCTTCTCACAACCTATGCTCTGATACCAAATGATGATGTGCTCAAATGACCAAAGCACATAAAACACAATAAGTTGAAGCAATCCAATCAAAACCAAGTCTACAAATGAGGTATGAATTTAATAAACTCCAAAACCCCTAAATGTTAAATGAATTCCACACAAATAACAATTGAGAATTACAATTAAACAATTGCATTTTTTCGAATTCAATTACACAATACACAACCAAAAGGGTATCAAATCAAAATTGAATTGTAACCTTAAAAATTGTGTGAATGGAATAGCAAAAAGGATAAACTAATTCCTCAACTAGATATTACTCACTAGTTGGGGAATTAGGATGGATTTGATGTTATTTATATCATACACAACAAGATCAAATCCCACTCACCCCACTTCTTTGAAGAAATGATAGAGTTTCATGTGAAAAGGAGGAGTCCCTCATGGTTTCAAGTCTGAAAAATATTGTTCAAAAAGTCCCTTATAAACCTTACTTAGCAAGTATTTATACTTGCTCCAATTAGGGTTAAAATGTCTAAAGATTTATGCCCTATGCCACTAATGTGGCCAGTTCTAATTTAACCAAAATACAAGCAAATCAAAATGTCCTAAAAATGATTACAAAGTGACTGGTTCAAAGATATAATAACAAATACAAAGATGGTCTTCAAAGAGCTGATTCTTCAAGTCAATTGAATTCATCGCAAGCCAATAGATGTGAGTCTAATGATGTTTCCAATTTGATCAATAGTGTAGATTATTTGGCATCTTGTAAAGATTGATCACTGTACCTACTATAATACAATTCAGACATTATTAAATAAGGAAATGGATATATGTGAGCAATTTGGATCATACATCTAAATCAAGTTCCTTGACTATCGGGATCACAAGTTAGATTCCCATCACTCTCCATATGCACATTTAGAACTTGCATTCCATACTTAGCAGAAATTAGCATCATCGATGTACAAGTCTTTAATGAACTAAAAACCAAGTAATTTAGTTTGAAAGGAAGTGAGTGATAAGTGTTAGAAGACCCTTAATTCTAGTGCTTATTAGTTATAATTTTATATGGATTTCATGAGATTTGTGAAGAAAAGGGTACTTATATGATTAAATTTTGATTTCAGGTGTCAATAGAGACAAAAGAAAGGTTTAAGGATGATATGAGCAAAGGCGAGGTGAAATTTGGTGAAAAATGAAGAAAATGGATTTTCAGTTCAGCATAACCCATGCAGACACCAGTGCTGGATGAAAAATATGACCAGTAGCTAATTGTTTTTAGCCTTGCCCGAGTACGATCGTGCTGGAGGATAGTGTTGAATAGAGTAGTGAAAATAATTGTTTTCGAAGCCAGTACGGCTTTGAGCACGTCCGTGCTGACGCCTATGTTGAACCCTGTTTATGTAGAACTATAAATAGACACCTCGTTTAATTTTTAAAAAGACTTTTTTCCTTTTGGTTTTGTTTCAAAAACCCCTAGGGCAACATTTCAAATCAAAGAGGATGTCAAGAACTAGCATTCGTAGGAGAACGGAATCAAGAAATCAAAAAGAAAGGAGACATCACGAATTGAACTCGTGGAGGAGAACGCGGATCAAGAAATAACAATTCGACTCTTACCTTTGGAGGGTTTATTCACTTGAGTCTTTTTATTCCAATGATTTTAATTTTGAAACCATGTGTTGCTAGTTTATTTCATACATGAACCTTACGAAACCCTAATTATCATATGACATTAGATTGATTGTGCAATTCATGAATGGTAAATTTTCTCTGAATGTATCATATTGTTTATTATGTTTTGTGATTTAATGTTTGGCAAGCATTGAATTTACATTGATTTCTTCTAAGTTGATTGGAAAATCTCTATTATAATAGATCATATATGGATAAAGAGACTTGTATGCAATCTAGGGATAAGGAGCATGAGTTTTCTGTATTAGGTTGAATTGATATATTTCGACCTAATTGAGGGTCCTAAGGTGTTAATTTAATTCTAATAACATTAATGAAAGAGGAATCTTTGTTAATGTAATTAGATTTAAGAATTAATGATTCCGAGAGGAACATTAATTTTGTATTAGATATTCCGTGTTTAGAGATAATTGTCATTTGTTATTTGAAACCTTGAAGATGAAGTCATATGATAATTAGATGAGTAGTAAAGGTAAGGTATGTCTTTGATTATTGAATTTACTAAATTTTAATATCTGTGTTTAGTTTAAGTGTTACATCTCTTTGTTAAGTGATTTAATTTAATCGAATTCACTCGATATTGTGCAATTGGATAGTAGGTTTATTGATACGCAATTGGGTTGCTCTGAGACCACAAAAATGATACGAATTGCTCCGATACCAAATGTTATGAATTTGGTAATGCTCTGATACCAAATGTTATGAAATTTGGTATACGCAAATGAAACGAATTCCTTCCACACAAATCAAACCTTCAGTAACAATGGCTTCGTTAATAATTTTAGGGTTTTCCTGTATTTGGTACTAACAAAATAAAAACAAAGGATATGGATAAAATTACCAATCTATAGATGCCAAGATTAATAAAAATTAAACTAGTTCGCAATTAAATCATAGAATGATAGAGACCATGTTCTATAAATCAATCACTAAGGTTAAAGAATTCCAAGAATTCAATAACAATGTTCGCCACAAATTCTATAGGGACCAAGAATCTGATAAGAACAATTAGAATAAAGGGAAATCAAATCTCAATATTCAAGAACTCTCCAAAGAGGATTCACACACTCAAAGTGTTTTTTTCTTTCAACAAAATAACATTCTCCTCGAAAAAACCCTTAAGACGACTATTTATATCATCCTAAAAGTAACCTAAGGACATATTAATAAAAATAGTGTGAGGCCATTCAAGGCCGGCCAAAGGCCGGTGGCCTACATATAAGCCGGCACCAAGGCTGGCACCTTGAAGTTATGAAGGCCGGCTTAAGGCTAGCCGAACTTCGCCTTGTGTCCTCCCGACGCTTATTTCCTCCCTTTTTGGACCCCGTACTACCACCTATAGCTTCGGATTGACTTTGATTTCTTTGGTGCTTGTATCTTAGCTCTTGGAATCGTATCATTCCCTCCATGTTGAAAAAGATTCGACCTCGAATCTGTATTTTCCATCCTGCTAGACCACATAAACAAACTCCTCTTTTCCCTTGGGCTTCTTAAGGCAAATCAACCTTGTTTGTTGTATCTCAATTGGACTCATAGGAAGAAGCTTGTATGCCTTGTCCTGTTGCTGAATTGTATACTCATTGGTGTATCCTCATACTTAGCTCTAAGATCATACTGTAAGGTCTTCTAAGAATCAAATGTGATCCACGAAAGAGATATAAAATGAGAGTGAATAATTCGATATTGTACCGGGTCGGATCAAGTAATATAGTGAGAGAAGAGTGTCAAACCCACGAAGATTGATCAAGTAATAGACCTTTATCAATTTCTACTATTATTTAGGCATGATTTTTGATGAGAATTGAATGAATTATACTAAATGCTTAAAAAAGAGAATTGTGTTTGAAAAATGATGAATTGATGGTGGGAAATAGAATCCACCCTAATTCTACTAATCATATTGCCTTCATGTTTAATAACTCATAGCTATATGGATTTTCACAAGAAATTAAAAAAAACCTTAATTCTTTATAAAGTGTTAAAGTAATGTTTCCTCAATTTAATTCAATACCTCCGGGCAAATTTAAAAATCAAATGAGGATTCTAATTCACATTCATAAATTTCCCAATTATATGTTTGCCTAATATCTTTAAAAAAATTTCTCCTAATCCCTTAGTGAAAAATTTTAATAAAAATTGCATGAAAACACTTAGGTCGATTTCTAATAAATTCAATAACGCTGCTTCCACATGAATTATTAAATCTTACTTAGGAATTCCTGATAAAACCTAAATTTCTCTTTTGAGTCATTTCATTCCTATACATTGATTTCAATTACAAAATGCAATTCTAGCAGGACTTCTTATATGAAAATTCTGTATATCTATATTTCCTATAACATGAATAACAATGATCATTTTAGTTTGAATTATGGCTTCATCATGTTTCCCACAAGGATGATTTAGAACATTATAGTATAAGTTGCATAAAAACAATTGAAATAAAGAGTGAAATTGGAATTCATATTGAACAACAAGAATAAACTAATAAATGGCATAAAAGAAAATAAAGTAAATGAAAAAATTTGCATAATCTTCAAGAGTTTGTAGAACTTCAATCTTCCAAAATGTTTCCCTCGAATTCTTCAATTGAAAGCAAACTTCAGCAAAATAACATTCTTTCTCAAACTAAAATTTAGAATAACATGAAATGTAAAGGAATTAAAGAGAATGTAAAATCCTAAAGTTTCCTAAGGGAATTCTAATGATTCAAAAGAAAGATAAATGATGCTAAAACAAAGAAGAAAAAAAAGGAAATGCTAAACAAAGGATGTTAAACAAAAGTTTGCTAAACAAAAGGGATGCTCCCAAGGTTCACACAAGGGCCTATTTATAGATCCAAAGAGGAGGAGGATAAGGTTGATCTGATGAGGAAAGTTGAGTCAGCAAATTAAATTTAAATACGATTTTGGAGAGATTTTCGCAATGGATATCCGAGGGTAATGTAGGGCCGTCTCAAGGCCGGCTTTAAAAACCGGCGTCTTTAATGCTTTTTGAGGTGGGTTTAATGTAGGCCGGCGGCCTTCAGTGCAATCCTCCGCTCGCTTCTTCAATTTTGTGACAAACTCTTCCAATTAACTTGAAATTTTTACTTTTAGGTCCTAAAAACCTAAATTTTCACAATAAACACCATTAAATATCATCTCTTTATATTTTCTTATAATATTGAAATAAATTTAATATAAACCCAAAAAGAAAATATAAGTATAATGTGATCTTATCAAATCCCCACACTTGAACTTTTGCTTGTCCTCAAGCAAAATAATTGATTTAAACAAGAGAAATCCATCATTGAACTTTGGTGCCCATTGTTCTGACCATACTAAAATTTTGTAACTTGTATATCTAAGTTGAAATTTAGAGTTAATCTAAATACAACAGTTTTTTTAATCCCAGTGTTTAACAATAAAAAAAAATTACTTAGTCCAAAAAGGAAAAACATTCATTTAAACTTAAATTGGTTATTAGCAAGTATAATCCCCTCAATTTTACTTCTCTAAACAAGATAACAAGAAGTAAAGCATATGGTATCCATTTTTCCTAGAATTTTTCTCCCCTTTTTTTTTATTTTCCTTAAATTTGACAGCGAGTGAGACTTCATTTCTTTGAGGGACTAAAGCTCGCACATTTCAACCTGGCTTTCATTAAGGTACTGAATTTTTGCCTTTCCGCCCTTCTCGTTATTGTGATTCATTGAGTCGGCACATCCTGGGTTCATCGCCTAAGTGACCAGGTTTTAAAGGGACCCCTACGAACTCTTCCTCACACTAACATTTAAGATTGGATACTCTTAACTCACTTTCCTGAGTTATTGGAGTAAAGGCTCTTTTTTTTTTTAATTAAAGGGGTCACTAAGTAAAATATTTTTTTACCTCTTTCACTAGGTGTTAAGGTATTCTCAAAGAAATTTCAAGAGAGATTTATCCCAACCAATTTTTCCTTGAAGTAAACTTGCTTGTTTTTTCAACTTAAGGACTCAATCTCAAGTTCAAAGGCTAAACATAGGGTTAACCCCGTTCTCTAGAGTTTTTTACTATTAAATTTTAACTATGTAAACTAGTCACAATAGTTGGCAGTAGGGCACCAATCTAAGTCAATTTCAGGATTTCATTGATGATAAAAACTTAAGGACACAATAAAGCATGGGAACTTATAAACTCATGATGTGTGAAAATCATTATATTCTACATTTATAATCCCTTCCCCACACTTAAATTGGACAATGTCCTATTGTTCCTAATTTTTAGCACAAAATTAAGGAAAAGAATGTCAATGGAAAAATTGAAATACTGGTACTTTCCTAGTGTAAAATTGTTCATCAGGAAAAAAATTCCCCCCAAAAATGTCTGTCATCCTTGGAGTGTCTTGAATGCACCGACGGCTCTTACCAACCTTGAATTAGATTTTTTTTTTTTTTTTTGTAACGAAATTAGAACACTAGTGTATATACTTATTGAGCATGGGCTCCCCTCCCATGAAGCGCTTAGTTTATAGTTGCTAACCAACTTTTCCAGTTCAAGTTCTCGAATCTCCTAAATCCACATTTTGTGGCATTTCCTCAACATGTTCCCCTTCATAGTAATGTTTGAGAAGATAACCGTTTACCTTGAAAGTACTATTGTCTTCTCCCTTCAATTTCAACTGCACCTTTAAGGAAACACATTAACAATTTCAAATGGTCCAGACATTGTGATTTCAACTTACCTGGGAACAGCTTCAATCGAGAGTTGTACAATAAGACTTTTTGGGACCAGGCAAGGACTCTCACTGTAAGATGTTCTTATCATGCCATTGCTTTGCTCTCTCCTTGTAAATTCTAAACATTTTCATATGCTTCCTCTTCATCTCGGCCATTTGTTAAATTTGGGAGCAACCTCTTTTCACCTGCAGCTTGCAACTTAAAGTTAAGGTATTTTATGGCCCAGTATGCCTTTTTGCTCAAGCTTTAAAAGGTAGGTGACATGATTTACCACAAACAATCTTGTAGGGGGACATTCCAATAGGTGTTTTAAAAGCTGTTCTATAAGCCCACAATGCATCATCAAGTTTTAAAGACCAATCCTTTCGGGATGCATTGACAGTTTTCTTTAAGATGCGCTTTATTCCCTATTGGACCCCTTTAAAACCTGTCCACAGTTTGTGGATGATAAAGGGGTGGCCAATTTGTGAGTAACTCCAATTTTAATAATAATTTCTCAAATTCCCTGTTCCCAAAAATGTGTTCCCCATCACTTATTATAGCTCTAGGTCCCCCCAAATCTTGAAAATTATTCTTTTTCAAAAATTTAATGAACAACCCTTTACTGTCATTAGTTTGTAAAGCAACGCCTCTACCCATTTCGAAACATAATCAACAGCTACAAGAATATATTTGTTTGAAAAAGATGGGGGAAAAAGGGACCCATAAAGTCGATTCCCCAAACGTCAAAAAGTTCAATTACAAGTATATTATTTGTGGAAATTTCCCATGTCTTCTTGAATATTGCCAGTCCTTTGGCATTGAGCACAAGTCATTAATGAAGTTCCTGCAATCATGAAACAAATGGCCAATAAAATCCGCAAGAATTAAAATTTTTGCTGCTGTTCTTTCTACCCTAAAGTGACCTCCTGTTTCTTTGGAGTGACGGTGTTTGTATTATGCTAAGCTATTCAATTTTAGGCACACATCGTCTAATTACCTGGTCGGCACAGGATTTAAACAAATACGGCTCATCCCAAAAATAATACTACACATATGCAAAATTTCTTTTTTTGTTGGAATGACAAACCATATGGTATGATTTTGCAAACCCAAAGTAATTAACTATGTCGGCATACCAAAGTAATTCATGGATGTCTATTGCATGCAAATGCTCATCAGGGAATTTTTCATTGATGGGTAGTTCTAAACAATCATATTCCAAACGTGATAAAGATAAAGCAACCACATTTCACTTTCCCTTTTTACCTTTAAATTTCTAAGTCAAATTCTTACAGCAATAGAACCCAAACCCGAATTAACCTGGGTTTAGCATCAACTTTAGCAAATAAATACTTAAGAGCAACATGATCTGTTTTATACTATTACTTTAGAACCTATAAAGTAAGACCTAAACTTTTCACAAGCAAATATCACTGCTAATAGCTCTTTTTCTGTTGTGGCATAGTTTTTCTGGGCCTCGTTCAAGGTTCTACTTGCATAGTATATAGCATGAAAGATCTTCCCTCTTCTTTGCCCTAGTACTGCCCCACGGCATAGTCGCTAGCATCACACATCAGCTCAAATGGAGCTCCCAATTTGGTGCAACAATCACTGGTGCAGAGCTGAGCTTCTCCTTTTAATATATTGAATGCCTGCAAACAATTTTTTAATCAAACACAAAAGCAAATCTTTTTCAAGTAAATTACATGAGGTCTAGAGATTTTAGAGAAGTCCCTAATAAATCTCTTGTAGAAGCCAGCATGTCCTAAGAACTCTTGACTCCTTTTACTGAAGTGGGTGGTGGGAACTTCTCTATTACTTCCCCCTTTTTACCTTGTCAACTTCAATCCCTTTTTCTGACCCTTGTGACCTAACACTTATTCCCTCTCTTACCATAAAATGGCAATTTCTCCCAATTCAGAAGTAGGGTTTTTTTTTCCCTTACTTCTTTTGAGCACACAGCCTAAATTTTTCAGACTTTTTCAAATGACTTCCCAAAAACAGAGAAGTCATCCATAAATATTTCAATAAATCTCTAACATGTCAGAAAATATAGACATTCATACACCCTGAAATGTAGCAGGTGCAATTACAAAGACCAAAGGGCATTCTCCTAAATGCAAAAGTGCTATAGGGACAAGTAAATTGGTTTTCTCCTGATCCTCAGACGCTAAAATGAATTTGATTATACCCTAAAAAACCATCAAGGAGACAGTAATAATCATGCCCTGCGAGTTTTTTTTAACTCTGATCAATGAAAGGTAAAGAAAGTGGGCTTTACGGGTGGCATCATTCAATTTTTCTATAATCTATACAGACTCTCCAACCAGTTAAAGTGTGAGTGGGAATTAATTTATTAGCCTCATTTTGTACTATAGTCATAACACCTTTTTTGGTACAACTTGAACAGGACTAACCCCTTTACTATCAGAAATTGGAAAAAAAAATGCCTGCATCTAACAATTAAGCACTTCTTTTTTTATAACTTCCTTAAGGTTAGGTTAAGTCTTCTTTGTGGTTGTACTATAGGTTTACACTCAGCTTTAAGAAATATCCTATGAGTACAAATTGAAGGGCTAATTCCCTTAATATCAGCAATGGTCCACCCGATAGCTTCCTTATGTTCTTTTAGAACATCCAAAAGTTGTTGCTCTTGATCACCCGTTAAAGAAGAAGAAACAATTATTGGCAAAGTAGCATTCGGTCCAAGATCTGCATATTTCAAATGACTAGGTAATGGTTTAAGCTCAAACACCGAGGGTTTGTGTCAATGACGGAATTTTGGTTTCTTTTTAGTGGTCCCCAGCTCCTCATAGTGTCGAGTCTTGAATTCATAAACTTGTTCAGCACGTTCTTCTTGGGGGTTTATCCTCATCATCACATCCAATCATCTAAATCCCTAAGAACCGACTCCATCGTGTCCACACCTGCATTCTCTTCCATGAACTCACAGGAAAGCTCATCAACAATATCAATAGTGTAACAGGATTTACAATCATCAAATTTCTTTGCAGCCTCATACACATTAAATGTTGACTTGTTTATCCATAACTCTCAAAGAAGTTACCTTGTTCCACATCAATTAACGCCTTACCTGTTGCCAGGAATGGTCTTCCTAAGATCATGGGGACCTCCCCATCTTCTTCCATTTCCAAGACTATAAAATCAACTGGAAAGATAAATTTGTCCACTTTTACTAGGACATTCTCCACTATACCCTTTGGGTACTTGAGACTTCTATCCGCAAGTTGTAAGGGGACATGCGTCTCCTTACATCTCCAAGTCCTAGTTTTTTGAAAATGGATAGAGGCATTAAATTTATACTTGCACCAGAATCTATAAGTACTTTTTCAAAATGAAAATTACCAATAGAGCAAGGAACAGTAAAACTTCCCTAATCTCTTTGTTTTCTTGGCAAATTGGATAAATTCTTCTGTAAGATCATAGAACACTCCCCTGTAAGCATTACAGATTCATTCCCATCTATCTTTCTCTTCTTGGTGAGCAAATCCTTCATAATCTAGCATATGAAGGCATTTGACGAAGTGCCTCTGCAAAAGGAATGTTAATTTGCAATTTTTTAAAGACTTCTAAAATTTAGCAAATTGTGAAACCAATTGTTGTTGCTTCAGCCTTCCTGGGAAAGGAATAGGGGAACCCTATGCTTTCACTTTTGGTGAATTTTGCTTTGGTTCCTCTTCCTTTTGTTTCCCTTTATCTTTCTCTAGGTTAACCTCCCCTTCCTCAAGTTTCTTATCAACTAATTCCTTACCACTCCTTAGCATAATAAACAAATTTTCACCCTTAGGATTCTGCTCAGTATTTTAGGTAAAGACCCAGATTTGGGCTATTACTCAACTGTTGAGACATTTGACTAAGCTGATTTTCAAGATTTTCCCAATGGTGGCTTGTTGATTTTGCAACATTGTGTCAGTCTTTTGCATATAACTTATCATGAGTTCTTCCATTTTAGACTGACCTTGTTGAGAAGAGGTATTATGATTAGGATATTGTTGATGGGAATATTATGGTTAGGACCTTGCTTTCGAAATCCAGGAGGTTTAAGTGCGTTGTTATCATTTCTCCATGAGAAATTTGGATGGTTACGCCACCCTAGATTGTAGGTGTTTGAATAAGGTCCTTAATTACCTCTTTGGAAATTGTTGACAAAATTTACTTGCTCTCCATGGGATGAGGAGGAAAGTTTTTAGATGGGCACTCAAGAGTTGAGTGTGGTCCTGAGATAACTCACAACAAGAAATTTGATTAACATTAAAAGAAGGTGCAGAGTAAGTTTACTTACCTGGGCGGTAAAGCAGAATCTAAGCTGTTAAGGTGTCCATTCATTGACAGATGCCACTCTAGACTTACCTCTTTCATGTTGCCAATTATTTTGCACTAGAGGCCATTTCATCTATCAAGCACTAGCCTCATCATATGTCTTACTCATTAGTGCACCACCAGAAAACTGCATCTACCAGAGATCTCAATGTGTCATCTAAATTGGATAGAATATCTCAAAGAGGAGATTATCTGGTAATCCATGATGGGGGCATTTTCTAATTGCCTCCTTGAATCTTTCCCATGCTTCAAAAAGTGGGTTCACCACTAAACTTAGTAATTTGTGATGTCATTTCTTAACTTAGCAATTCTAGTTGGTGGAAAAAATCTCCTTAAAAATTTAGATGAGAGATCAACCCAAGTGGTTACAAAGTCTTGTGGCAGTGAATTGTACCAAGCCCCTAGCTTTTCTCTAAGTGAAAACGAAAAAAGTTGTAGCCAATTACATCATCAGATACATTATTCATTTTCACTATATTACAATATTGAAGAAATACTGCAATGTGCTCATCGGGACTCTCATTTGGATATTCCCCCAAATGATTTGATTGAACCATTGAATGAGTGCTGGTTTTAACTCAAAATTGTTAGCTTGAATTGTCGGTCTTCTGATTGCAGGACCTGAAACAACAGGTACCGTGTATTCCCAAAGTGCTTACCAACACCCTGAATCCGATTGTTGTTCTCATCCGCCATGTTCTCTTCTTTGTTCTTCTCTGCTCTCTTCTAAGTTTTCGCATAAAAAAAATTCAAAAAATAAACAAAACAAAAAGTAAAAAATTAAATAACAAAAAAATTACCCCAAATTTAACAAAAATCTAAAGGTCTAATTTAATCAACCCCCGGGCAACGGCGCCAAAAACTTGATCAATGCAAAAAGAATAAAATGAGGGGAATAAATTCGGTAAGTGTAGGGATCAAATCAAGAAATTTAAAGTGAGAAAAGGTGTCAAACACGAAGATTGATTAACAATAGCCCTTTTATAAATTTTCAACTATTATTTAGGCAAGATTTTTGATGAAAAATTAATGTTTATAAAAATGTTTAAAAAAGAAAATTGTGTTTGAAAAAATGAATGATGGTGGGAAAATAGAACCACCCAAATTTCTACTAATCATATTGCCTTCATGTTATAATAACTCATAGCTATATGGATTTTCACAGAATTTAACAAAACCTTAACCCCTTTTATCAAATGTTAAAGTAATGTTTCCTCAATTTAATTTAATAGCTCCCGCTAATTAAAATCAAATGAGGATTCTAATTCACAATCATAAATTTCCCAATTATATGATTGCCTAATATCTTTAAAATAATTTCTCTTAATCCTTTCAGTTAAAAAATTTTAATAAAAATATTGCATGAAACACTTAGGTCAATTTCTAATAAAATTCAATAACGCTGCTTCCACATGAATTATTAAATCTTACTTAGGAATTCCTAATAAAACCAAATTTCTCTTTCGAGTCATTTACATTCCTATACATTGATTTCAATTACAAAATGCAATTCATAGCAGGACTTTTTATATGAAAATTCTGTATATCTATATTTTCCTTTTTAACATGAATACAATGATCATTTTTAGTTTGAATTATGGCTTCATAAAGTTTCCCACAAGGATGATTTTAGAACATTATAGTATGAGTTTTCATAAAAACAATTGAAATAAAGAGGTGCAATGGAATTCATATTTAATAACAAGAATAAACTAATAAATGGCATAAAAGAAAATAAAGTAAATGAAACAATTGTATAATCTTTAAGAGTTTGTAGAACTTCAATCTTCCAAATGATTCCTCGAATTCTTCAATTGAAAGCCCAAACTTCAGCAAAATAAACTTCTTTCCCAACTAAATTGGGAAAAACATGAAATGTAAAGGAATTAAAAGGGAATGTAAAATCCTATAGTTCCTAAAGGGAATTCTAATGATTCAAAAGAAAGACAATGATCTAAAACGAAGAAAAACAAAGGATGCTAAACAAAAGGGATGCTCCCAAGGTTCACACAAGGGGCCTATTTTATAGATCCAAAGAGGAGGAGGATAAGGGTTGATCTGATGGGGTTGAGTCAGAAATTAATTAAGATACAAATTGATAAAGCCATTTTATACTCAATCTTTTATAGTAGGAATTGTGTTAATTTTATTATTGATTTTATAGAAATCATAAGGAAATGGTACTTAATTTATTTATGGTGATAAATCAGGTTTAATGGAGTTAAGAGTGCTAATTCAAGTAAATTAGAGAAGTCATCTACAATTTGGATCAAAGGCAAGGATTTACACCGCCGGAGGAAAGTATATGGGCGTGTATTTGAAGTTACACGGCCGTGTACTTGGTTTGGAATCAACAGAAAGATACACGGTTGAAGTACACGGTTGTGTATCTGTCTTGAAGAACCAACAGAAAAATACACGGGTTGAAGTACAAAGGCCGAGTATCTGTGTAGAAGGATCAATAGAAGGAGGCATGGTTTGTGATCCGGCCGTGGTTCAAGCCGTGGTTTTAAGCCGTGCTATACACTGCACAAGAAGGTGGAAATGTGGACCGTCAATAGAGAGAGGCAAAAGGCTTGACATCTGGCCATGGTGGAAGACGTGGCACCACTGGATACGGATGAAGAATTGTAGATTATCCACAGAAAGGAAGACACGGCTTGAAATCTTTGCCGTGTTGTTGGGCGTGCAAAGCGGACGATTATTCACTTTCTCGAGATTTACATAAAAAAGGAAAGAATATTTTCGTATCTTGCTAGCTAAAGATCCCCTGCCATTCCCTTAACAATATAAATAGAACTAACCCTAGAGGAGTTTGGGTCATCTTGGAGGACAAGAAGGAAGGAAGAAGGCAGAGCAAGGAAACCGGGAACTGAGGCTTATTATGTTTTTACTTTTATTTTCGTTTTGATGATGAACATGTGTAGCTAAGCAGATTTTCTAGCCAAAGGATCATTGAAGTTTTAAATTTTTCACGAAAATTTTGAGATCTAACTGAGTTGTCTTTAATCTATTCTTTGTTTTTTTGATATTTATATTTTCTTCTAGAAGTTTTTTCAATATTATCTTTGTTGATTGGTTATGAATTAGAGCTCTTCTACTCAATTAGCAAGTTAAATATATTGTCAACTAGCATGTCAAATCCGTAATTTTTTTGATAGTTTAGTCTCGGTGGGCACAATAACATGTTTCATTATAAAATAGATGATCGAATTCATGTTATGGAGATGTATGATCTTGTTTAAATAGGTTGTCTTATAATCTAC
Source organism: Laguncularia racemosa (assembly GCA_037954665.1). NCBI lineage: Eukaryota > Viridiplantae > Streptophyta > Magnoliopsida > Myrtales > Combretaceae > Laguncularia > Laguncularia racemosa. The sequence continues at coordinate 24,728 of JBBMOL010001260.1, read as the reverse complement.
TGGCATGAATTGGTGGTCTCTCTTGTTTTTAATGCTATTGATAGATTAAATCCTAAGAGCTTGTTTAGGGTTGTCTAATCGATAAGAGAAATAATCAAAGAGCTTGTTTTGATTATCAAGAAAGTAAGGAGGGATAGGTTATTAGAGCTTGTTAATAACCACAACCAGTTTATCTTAGATAAAGGATAGAAAATATTTGCATCGATGATCAATTCCTAGAATTAAACTGTCTTGATTCCTTTGGCTAGGCTTTTATCAATATTCGATTTTATTATCTTGTTTCAATATTATTTTGATTCACAAACAAAACCCCCCATTTTTCTTTTCCTCTTTATTCTCTTTGAATAGAAATATATTTAACCAATCCCTGTGGATACGAACCTACTCACTACTATACGCAAATCATATAATTGTCTAGGAGTAGGTTTTTTTTTGTTGGATTAAATTTACCCATCAAATTTTGGCGCCGTTGCCGAGGATTGGTGTCAAATTTATTTCTATTCTTGTATAACTCGTTCTTCTCATACAGGTGCACTCACTTATAATCCAGAGATTGAGAAGACTCTTAAGAGGTTGCGAAGAGAAGCTAGATCACCCCCTGGACTAAACTTGGCATCGGATTTGTCTTATTCATCCATTGATTCTGAAAAAGAAGACGATATGGCAAATCCCGAGAGAACATTAAGAGAATTGGCTGCACCGGATGTGAATCAACAACCCCTTTGTATTCACTATCCCGAACTAGCTGTTGAATTTGAGTTGAAATCTAGGTTGATACATCTGCTACCCACCTTTCATGGTCTTGAGAATGAAGATCCTCACAAACATTTGAAAGAGTTTCATATAGTGTGTTCTATTATGAGGCTGCAAGGAATAACCGACGATCAAATCAAGTTACGTGCTTTTCCATTTTCTTTAAGTACTTGAGCTAAAGATTGGTTGTTTTATTTGCCTCCAAGTTCTATAACCACTTGGACAGATATGGTGAGACTCTTCTTGGACAAATTTTTCCCTACGTCTAGAGCTGCTGGTATAAGAAGAGAAATTTGTGGTATCAAACAGAGGGATACCGAGACTCTTCATGAGTATTGGGAGAGGTTTAGCAACTTTGTGCAAGCTGTCCACAACATGGGATATCTGAACAACTTCTCATCCAATACTTCTATGAAGGCCTGCTTCCGATGGAGAGGAAGATGATGGATGTTGCTAGTGGAAGCGCCATAGTGAATGAAACCCCTGGTTAAGCTAGGGAATTGATCTCCATTATGGCTGCTAATTCGCAACAATTTAGGTATAGGCATGATACGTCTTCAAGGAAGGTAAATGAGGTAAGTGTTTCTAACCTTGAACATCAAATTTCTAACCTAACCTCCCTTGTACAGCAGATAGCTCTTGGAAATACACAGCAGGTGAAAGCTTGTGGAATTTGTGCTGCTCCTAATCATCATACCGACATGTGTCCCTCATTGCAAGATGACAATCATGAGCATGCCAATGCTGTAGGAGGATTCCCAAGACAGCCACAAAGGAAATATGATCCTTACTCGAATACTTATAATCCTGGATGGAGGGATCATCCTAACTTCAGATATGGCAATAAACCACAAAATTTCCAACAATTCCAACCTAAGCCAGCAAACCAAGTCCCACAAGCTCCTTCCACTTTAGGTATGTCTCTTGAAGAAATTGTTAAATCACTTGCTGTTAATACAAAACAATTTCAGGATGAGACAAAGTAGAGCATTCACAACTTGGAAAATCAGGTAAGCCAACTTGCTTCTTCTATAAACAGGTTAGAAACTCAAGGTAAGTTACCTTCTCAAACTATCACAAATCCAAAGCAAAGCGCTAATGCAATTACCTTGAGAAGTGGAACGAAATTGCAGGGATCAAATGAGAAAGGATACCGAACTAATCTTGAGGAAGAGACTGAGAAAGAGACTACAATCCGGACCAGCAGAACAACCAAACCAAAGGATCCCTCATTGAACCACCAAAGGTAATGACAACAGCACCTCCTTTCCCTTCTAGATTAGCGAAAACCAATAATGAAGCTGAAGAAAAAGAGATTCTTGAAACTTTTCGAAAAGTTGAGGTAAATATTCCTTTGTGGATGCAATTAAGCAAGTACCTCGTTATGCTAAATTTCTCAAAGAATTGTGCACTAACAAAAGAAAGCTGAAAGGTAATGAAAAGATTAGTGTGGGTGAGAATGTTTCAGCTATTCTTCAGAAGAAGCTTCCTCCTAAATGTAAGGATCCAGGTATGTTTTACCATTCCTTGCAAAATAGGTAATCTTGGAATCGCTAAAGCTATGTGCGATTTAGGAGCTTCAATCAATGTTATGCCTTTGTCTGTTTATCAATGCTTGAATGTTGGTCCCTTGAAGGAAACAGGTGTTATTGTTCAACTTGCTGATAGGTCCAATGTTTATCCTTAGGGAGTTCTAGAAGATGTTTAGTACAAGTTAATGGGTTGGTTTTCCCTATAGATTTTTATGTGCTTGACATGGAGAATGATGATTCTCGTAATTCATCAATGATATTATTAGGGAGACCATTTCTTAAGACATCCAGAACGAAAATTGATGTACATGACGGTAACCTCACTATGGAATTTGATGGTGAAGTGATTAAATTTAACATTTATGATGCCATGAAATATCCTAGTGATATCTCCCCTGTTTTTGTTGTGGATGTTATTGACCCATTGACACAGACTACATTTGACTTGATAGATGATGATGAATTGAAAATTGTACTTAATAAGAGTCTTACTATTAATGCATTGAAAACTCTTAAGGAGAAGCTTGTAATATCCTATGATTTGCAGGACATGATTTGGGAGTTGGAATCATTAAAACCTATCAGGTATGATGTGTCCTACATTAACTTACCCCCTTCTAACACAATACTTCTTCCTCTATTGTGCAGGCACCAAAGCTGGAATTAAAACCCTTACCCGAACATCTAAAGTACATCTTCTTAGGAGAAAAATGAGACTCTTGCTGTGATAGTCTCTAACAAACTAAGTACTTTAGAAGAAGAAAAGATGATTCGGGTGTTAAGAGAGTATAAAGAAGCCATTGGATAGTCCATAGCCGATATCAAAGGATTAAGCCCTCCACATGCATCCACAAATTTTAATGGAAGATAATTGCAAACCTTCAAGGGAAGTTCAGTGTCATTTGAACCCGCCTATGATGGAAGTAGTTAAGAAAGAGATCTTAAAACATCTTGATGCAGGTATGATCTATCCAATTTCCGACAGCAAATGGGTAAGTCCAATTCAAGTTATTCCAAAGAAAACAGGCTTAACTGTGATTGAAAACTCTGATGGTGAGTTAATTCCTACTCGGATTCAGAATGGATGGAGGGTTTGTGTTGATTACAGGAAGTTTAAATGCGTCAACTAGAAAAGATCACTTCCCTCTTCCTTTTCTCGATCAGATGCTTGAACGTTTGGCTGGCCATTCTCACTATTGTTGTCTTGATGGTTATTCAGGTTTTCATCAAATTCTAGTGCACCGGAAGATCAAGAGAAGACTACTTTCACTTGTCCATTCGGTACTTTTTGCGTATCGAAGGATGCCTTTTGGGCTCTGTAATGCCCCAGCTACATTCCAAAGGTGTATGGTTAGTATATTTTCAGATTATGTGGAGAATATCATAGAGGTTTTCATGGATGACTTCACTGTCTATGGTAACTCTTTTGATTCATGTTTGACTAACCTTACAAAAGTGTTTCAAAGATGTATAGATAAGAATCTAGTGTTAAATTATGAAAAATGTCACTTTATGGTTGAACAGAGTCTCATTTTAGGACATATTGTATCTTCTAAGGGGCTTGAAGTCGATAAAGCTAAAGTAGAATTGATTAAATCTCTACCTTACCCTATAAGTGTACGGGAAATTCGTCTCTTTTCTTAGGAAGTGCAAGATTCTATCGACGCTTCATCAAGGATTTTTCCAAGATTACTCAACCCCCATGCAGATTGCTGCAAAAAGAAGTGACATTTGAGTTCGATGAGGCTTACAAGCACGCTTTTGACACATTGAGGGATAAGTTAACTTCTGCTCCAATCATCCAACCACCTGACTGGAACCTCCCCTTTGAAATTATGTGCGATGCAAGCAATTATGCAGTTGGAGCTATTCTTGGCCAAAGAGTTGGGAGAGCTTCTCATGTCATTTATTATGCTTCCAGAACATTGGATAGTGCTCAATGCAACTATTCCACAACGGAAAAAGAACTCTTGGCTGTTGTTTTTGCATTAGAAAAATTCAGATCATATTTACTTGGTACTAAGGTAATTGTTTACTCTGTTCATGCAGCTCTCAAATACCTACTCGCGAAGAAGGAGGCAAAACCAAGACTTATTCGATGGATACTCTTATTACAAGAGTTTGATCTGGAAATACGCGATAGGAAAGGCTCTAAAAACTTAGTTGCCGACCACCTCAGTAGAATACCTATCAGTGAAGGGTCAACACCAATACAAGATGATTTTCCAGATGAGTATCTCTTTTCTATTCAAAAGACAATTCTGTGGTATGCTGATATTGTCAACTATTTGGTTACTAAGACACTACCAAGTGATTTGTCTAGGGCTCAAAAGATAAAATTAAAAGTGATGCTAAGTACTATGTATGGGATGATCCGTATTTGTGGAAACATTATGCTAATCAGATCATTAGAAGGTGTATTTCTCAAGACGATATTCCTTCTGTCTTGCAATTTTGTCACTCATATGCATGTGGTAGACATTTTGGCCCTAAGAGGACAGCTCAAAAGGTATTAGGCTGTGGTTTGTTTTTGGCCTACATCGTTTCGTGATTCTTTTATGTTTTGTAAGTCTTGTGAACGATGTCAAAAAATTGGCAACTTAGGACATAGAGACCAAATGCCCCTTACCCCTATTCTTGCTTGTGAAATATTTGATATATGGGGTATTGACTTTATGGGTCCTTTTCCTCCTTCTTTCGGTAATGTTTACATCCTTCTTGCTGTGGATTATGTTTCAAATGGGTGGAAGCCAAAGCGACCCGAACTAATGTGATGGGAAAAATTCTGGCACTGTCAACCTCTTCAGAACCCAATTTGGATGATTAACCAAATTGCTCATATTTATCTTATGTCTTTGTTTCTAATAAACTTTGAGAATAATCTTACAGGTACAATTATATATCTCCATGGGATGCCAAAAATGTCCTACAACTTCAGTTGGACACAGAACATTTTTCTGGATAACAATCAAAGGCCCGCTGCGATTGTTCTCTATTCTAAGGCATTAGATCATGAAGATTTATGTTATTTTGTATCTTATAAATGTTTATTGAACTATTTTGGTTGTATTTTGGTTTTGGGACACTTTTATTTCTTTGTAACTTTCATTTAGGGTTAGCCACCTTAAAAGGGGCAAACTTGTAATTTTGAGTACTTTTTAACCCTGGGAGTAGTAAGAAAAAATATTGCTTAAGGGGGGTTTAAGGCTTATCATTTTGCAGATATACACCTCTTTTCCGTGAGAATTAGGTTCATACCTGGTTCCAAACCTTATCAATTTCAATCCTAAGATTTTAAATTGTGGTGAGTGCAACATCTTGAAATTGTGAGTTAATAAATTTTCATTTGTTGTGATTTTTTTCTTCTCAGTGTTCATATTAGGGTTAATTGAGATAGTTCTTGGTCAGAATTACTTGTTGTATTCACGAATTCTTATGCTTTTTTGAAGGAATTATCAAATTGATCCGTTTCTTTTTGAGGATTCCCTTGTTAACGTGTTCTCAATATTAGAAAAAGGATTATTTTTTATTTTTTCCCCTTTGTCAAATTAAGGTTTTATTTGCATGGATTACATAAATTAGATGTTGTTAAAGGGCATTTCATTGTGGTATTCTGATTATATCATTGGTTGTTTGAATTTCACATTTCATCATTAGGGTTCATTTGAAAAGTGCCATTTTTGGATCCGTTTTGCCTTCTTGAGATAGTTTTTCTTAAGCCCTTTTGGATGTGCTTTTAAGAGTTTTGGGCACATCATCTTTTTGGTATCAAAGATATATCATATTTGGATTAAGATTCAAACACATCATAATTGAAAATTGGTTAAATTCTTGGGAAAATTGACGGCATGTTCATTGATTGAAACTAGTTTGATTGACATTTTTGGTTGTTTTTCAAATTGGTTTTTTTATGTGCTTAATCATGGTTTTGACACATCATCTTTTTGGTATCGAACTCTTGTTAAAAAGGGGAAATTGGTTGTTTTCAATTTCGGGAAGTGATCATCAAATAGGGTTGATCAAGTGAAAACCGAAATTTTTTTGTTGTTGTTGTTTGATATTGCGAAATTCTTTTGGGTTTGGGAAATTGATTTGCGGGTTTGTTGGAGTTGTTTTGGGAAGGTTATTTTCACTTTGGGGAAATAATTCACGGGAAAAGCAGAAGTACAAAGTGAAGTTACTTTAGCAATTTTTTTTGAAATTGTGAAACTTCCCAATTGTTACCGTGAAGAGCTTGTAGCGTGAGGAGTTGTGAAGTTTGTTGTTTGATTTCCATTGTGTAATTCTAATTTGTAATAAAATTTCAGATTACATTAAGTTTGGGTTTGTAAGGAATTATTTGAATTCAAATCATATGCAATTTTTTGGGGGTTAATGATTGCTATTTGAATTTTAATTTATTGTTACCAAGGGATGAAAATTTTTTGGGGTCAACCTGAATCAAATAGGGATTTCAGGCCGCCTGGGGGTTTGGGGAGTATGTGAAACTACAGATGCCCCCTATGATGGTAAGGGATCAGCAGATAAAAACTTAGACTGGGAGGAAAAGGGTCGAAGATCCTTAAAATGTTATGAGATCGACAAACAGTAACCGGGGTCAGATTGGCTACGTTAAATTTGTAGGGTATCCCTGCACTTTGGGGGAAGAATCTGATCATCAACCCCGTCAGGTTTGGAGAGGCTGAGGTTCAGACCGGGAGGGATATGAAGAGGTTGCAAAGGGAAAAGGGTTAAATCTTGAACACTACAAACGGGAATTTTAGCAACTGCAAACTTTGGGGCAGTGATGTGCCAAATCACACTTTAAAACACACCCAAAGATTTTAAGAAAAAAATATCTCAAGTCTAGGCAAATCGGATCTAAAAATGGGCACTTTTCCAATGAACCCAAAAGATGAAATGTAAAATTTAAACTACAATGATATAATCTGAATCCCACAAGGGAAAAATGGCTTCTAAAAAACACTCTAATTTCATATAATCCACGCAAATGAAGCTCAATTTGACAAAAAAAACCGTAAAGTAAGATTTTTTCCCCAAATTTGGGTTGAAAATCACGTTTCCTAGGAAATTTTAAATAAAGATCCAAATCAAATGAAAAGGGGAAAAAAAAATTTTCAAAAAAACACAATAATTCAAAAAATAATAACATGCAAATATGACCAAGAACTATCTCAAATCAACCCTAAAAAAAACACACTAGAGAAGAAAAGAAATCACAAAAAAATGAAATTGATATAACCACAATTTCAAATGTTGCACTCACCAAAAATTTCAATTTTTTGGAAATTGAAATTATAAATTTTAGAACCAAGGTATGAACCCAAATTTCACACTGAAAAAGGAGATATTCTGAAAAAATAATCTCCCCCAAACCCTCTCTTAAGAAAGTATTTATACTTGCTACTCCAAGGGTTAAAATGTCCTCAAAATTTTACAAGTTTCCCCACTTTTAAGGTGGCAAACCCCCTAAATGAAAATTAAAAGGGAAATAAAAGTTTTCCAAAACCAAAATAAAAACCAAAATAGTTCAAAAAACATTTACAAGATACAAAATAACATAAATTTTCCCATGATCCAATCCCTCAGAATAGAGAACAATCGCAGCGGGCCTTTGATTGTTACCCAAAAAAAAATGTCCTGTGTCCAACTGAAGTTGTAGGACTTTTTGGCCCCCCAGGGAAAGAAATATAATTGTACCTGTAAGATTATTCTCAAAGTTTATTAGAATAAAGACATAAGATAAAATGAGCAATTTGGTCAACCCATCCAGTTTGGGGTTTCTAAAAAGGGTTTTGACAGTGTCAAAATTTTTTTTCCATCATCTTTTCGGGCTTCTGAAAGATTTCCCTAAAACCCTAAGGATCATTTGTGGAATTGAACCCTACGATCTCTTTTTTTCTGTTTCCCCTGACTAACCGGGGTAATGGACGACTACCTGACCTCTTTTTTGAAAACGGGGGACCTTAGAGGGTTTTTCTTTGGGTTTAAATGGGAATTTAAACCCATGCCCTTCCCCCTGCTAAAATTTGGTTTTTTAAAAACCCATCATGTATCACTCGTCGATCATAAAACCAGGGCCGACCCAACAGCAAATGGAATGCATGCATAGGAACTATATCAAAAAAGGATCTCATAGATATTTTCTGCCCGACACTCACTGGAACCTTTGCCCAAAGGGATAACATGCATCCTACCTTTTTTTCACCCAAATGCAAATGAAAAAGGACTAGGATGAGGTATAGTAAAAAAGTTGAAAATTTGCCCCTAAGTCCCAAGCAGATATAACATTTCGTGAAAATTTACCACTATCGATAAAGAGTACACAAAGGTTACCTCTGTTTTTGCAAGAGGTTAAAAAATGTTCTCCCCCCTGAATATCACTGATATCAGGAGATGTTGGGCAAATCCCCGCGTAATACTTGAGGGGTAAAATTTTTTCCCCCCAGTATTCCCCTTTGGCGCATTTGCATTCTGATCATCATAATATTCCCGCAATTCTGTTGGTAGATCAAAAGGGTAAAACTGTTCTGGGCGTCCTCGGGATCCTCTCTAAAAAGTCTCCATAATAGTCATCACCCCCTTATTTGGACACTGTGAAGCCATATGCCCAAATCCATGCATTAAAAATTTTAAAAATGGCGTGCTTTCCCACTAGTAGATCCGGGAATAGTCTTCCTCGTTTCTGGTTCCATGACCTCTTTACCCTTCCCAGGGGGAAATTTTCCCTGATAATGGTTTTTGGGGGAGTTGTCCATTTTCTTTACCCCTCACCCAAACCCCCTTTTTCTCCCCCTGATCGACTGTTCCCCACTTTGATGGGTCAAATTTGTAGTATTGGGGCCCACTGTTTAAAGGGGCCCTAAAGAAGTTGGACCTCCCCTGTCTCTCTAAATTTTAAGGGCCCAAATAAATACCCATCAAGTGTGGTGTAGCGTTGTAGGGTCAAAAAAACACGCTATCCCCAAAATTTTAGGGCCTGAACAAAATTGGGTATAGTTTGTTCCGGGGGCCAACAAAACCCCAACCACCTAATAAAAAGGGTCTCAAATTCCTACACATAATCATCCAAATTTTTTTCCCCCCCCTGCCTCAAGGTTTGCATTTGGGATAAACGCTCCTTTTTTGTAGTGCTCAGAAATAACCTTTTTTCCCTTTAAAAACCTCTTCATAACCCCCAGGGATGAACCCCAGCCTCTCCATCCCAAAAGCCTATTGATGATCAGTTCTTCCACCCAAAATGCAGGGAAAACCCCACAATTCAACTGCAGCCAATTCCCCCCCCTTGTACTGTCGTCAATCTCATAACAAAATTTTTAAAAAACCTTAGACCTTATCCTCCCGGGCTAGGTACTCAACTGTTGAACCCTTACCATCATAGGGATGGCATCTGTAGTTTCACATATTCCAACCTCGAGGTGGGGGCCCCCAAAACCCTATTCTGATTTTTGGGGTTTACTCCAAAATTTTCTCCTTTCTTCCACTACTTTTTTTTTCGATGAGGGTTTTTTGGGGCTACTCGAGGTGGTTTCTGGTTTGGGTTTTCCACTGGTGGTTGTGGTAAAGTCACCTGTCAACTCAGTTTTTTTTGTGTAGCAAATATAGTAGTAAGCTCCTGAAGTTGTTCCTCCCCAAAATTCTTCTGCCTTTCCCAAAATTTTGACCAGTCCTCCACCAAAACCCCCCTATTGGGGTTTTTTCACCCAATTTTCCCCCTTCACACATCATTAAAACATATTTGTAGATCCTTGTATATTGTTCCTCAAAATGATATGATTCAAGGGTATACACTTTCCCCTACAATATTTCCTTAAACCCCACACAAAAGTAACTACAAAAAAAAAAAAACAAACCTACTTAAAAAGTTACAATTTATAATTGCAACCATGGTAATACCTCCCCACAAAAAAGCCACAAGTACACGGTGCAGCAAAATTTAAATTTTCCCCAAGTTTTTCTCCACGGGAACAAAACAACAACAACTACAATTTTAAAATGTAATTTCTTCCACGGGAACAACAAAGTGAATAAGAATACAAGTAATCTTTAACTTCCACGACAAATAAGAAAAACCCAAAGGGTTAATAAGTAGCTTTCCCAAAATGAAATTTGAATCCCACTATGGCACAAATTTCAAATTTTTAAATTTTAAATAACTTCACTTATTGCAAGCCTTCCTCAAAATTTGGGAAAAAATGATTTCAAATTCAAATTGCAATCATTAACTCCCACAACTTAATTGCATATGATTGAAATTTTTAAAAAATTTGTTACTCCAAGAACTATCTCAAACAACCCTAGATACAACACATAGAGAAGAAAAAAATCACAACAAAATGAAATTGATATAACTCACAATTTCAAGATGTTGCACTCGCCACAAATTTTAAGTCTTGGGAAATTTAAATTGATAAGGTTAGAACCCAAGGTATGGACCCTAATTCACACGGAAAATGGTGTATATTCTGCAAAAATAATCTCCCCCCAAAACCCCCTCTTAAGCAAGTATTTATACTTGCACTCTAGGGGGTTAAAAATCCTCAAAATTTCAAGTTTGCCACTTTTAAGGTAGCTAACCCTAAATGAAAATTACAAGGAAATAAAAGTGTCCCAAAACCAAAATATTCAATAAACATTTTCAAGATACAAATAACATAAATCTTATGATCCAATGCCCCCGAAAGAGAATAATGCAGCAGGCCTTTGATTGTTACCTAAAAAAAGTCCGTGTCCAATGAAGTTGTAGGCATTTTAGCACCCCTGGAATATATAATTGTATGTAAGATTATTCCCCAAAATTTTTTAGAAATAAAGACATAAGATAAAAGATGACAATTTGGTCAATCATCCCAAATTTGGGTTCTGAAAAGGGGTTTACAGTACCAGATTTTTTCCATCAGGCAGGGGGGCCAAAACAGAGTGATTAGTGCAGGGAATTTTAGACCATTTTGATTTGGGGTGGGTTGTTGACCTCTGGAACAAACTATAGCACGATTTGTCTCAGGGCTAAAATATGAGATAGCGTTAATTTTTGACTAAAGGGGCTATACCACACTTGATGAGGGCTTTCAGTTGGCCTTAAAAGTAAAGAGACATGGAGGGCCAACTTTTTAGGGCTCCTAGCAGTAGGCCCCAAAACGCTAATAACCCCCTCTCACCAACAGTCGATCAGGGGGGGCAAAAGGGGGTAGGTGGGGAGTCAAGGCAGTGGGGCACTACTACCCCAACCATTATAAGAGAAAACTTACCCACGGGAAGGGTAAAGAGGGCATGCACCAGAAAAGAGGCAGACTGTTCCCGGATCTACTATGGGAAAGCGCGCTAGATAAAATGTTTTAAAATGCATAGGTTTAGGCATAGGGCTGCACAGTGCCAAATAAGAGGGTAATGCTTTTATGGAAGACATTGGAGAGGATATTGAGGATGACCAGAACACATTGGCCTACAAATCTACCAAAAACTTGCAGGAAATTATGATGATCAAATGCAAATGCGCCTGAGGAGCATACTGGGGGGAAAATATCTACCCCTCAATGTGTTACGCGGATTTTGTCTACATCTCCTAATATCAGTGATATTAAAGAGGGAAAACATATTTCATACCCTTGTAGAATCGAGGTAACATTTGTGACTCATCTCGATAGTGGATTTGACGAATGTTATATCTGCTGCACTAGAAACAAATTCAACTGTCTACTATACCCAACCCTAGCCTTATCTTTGCATTGGCTGGATAATAGAGGATATGATGTTACCCTTGGGGCAAAGGTTCCTATGAGTGTCGGGCAAACTATCATGTTTGTCTTGTGATATTTCCTATCACTTTCCCATTTGCGTTGGGTCACCTTTGGTTTTGTAGATCGAGGGGGTTACTAGGTTTGAAAATACCTCATGTTCAGAAAAGGGCAAAACCCCACCAAAATCCTTTACCAATGACCCCACAAAGGCCCCGGGTTTTAAAAAAGGTGGGGCACCATCCCTCCCATTTTTTAGTGGGGGGCAAGACAAAAGATCCTGGGGTTTAAATTTCCCCACAACCCCCCTCGATTTGGGGAAAATCTTTAAAAAGCCGAGGAGATATGGGAAAAATTCTAGCACTGTAAACCTTTTCAAACCCCAATTTTAGATGTTTAACCAAATTCTCATTTTTTCTTTTGTCTTTGTTCAAATAAACTTTTAAAAATCACAACAATTAATTCTCCGGGGGCCAAAATGCCACAACTTTATTACAAAAAAAATTTTCTAAAAACCCAATCAAACCCCCACCTACAAATCAAAAAATTTACAATCTTTTAAATTTTTTAACTTTTTGGTTTTGGGCACTTTATTTCTTTGAAATTTTTTATTTAGGGTTACCACCTTAAAATGGAAATTTTAAATTTTTTGGGCCTTTTTTTTCCCCAGGAGTAGCAATAAATACTTTTTAAAAAGAGGGTTTGAGGTTATTTTTTTTTTACAGTTTATACCCCCCTTTTTTACTGAGAATAGGGTTATACCTTTTTTTCCCAAATCTTTAATTTCAATCCCAAAAGTTTTAAATTTGGGAGTGTAACACTTGAAATTTTGGTTTTACAATTTTATTTTGTTGGTTTCTTTTCTTCTCTAGTGTGTCATATCTGGGGTTTAAATTTTAGATGTTTTATCAAATTTACTTTTTGTTTTTCAAAATTCTTAGCTTATTTAAAGGGAAATTTTTCAAATTTTTGATCCGATTCTTTTTGGGGGGGTTTTTCCCCTTTTTTAAGTTTTTTTCAATTTTGGGGAAAAATTATTTGTTACGGTTTTCTCCTTGTCAATTAAGGTTTTTAGCATGTTTAAAAGAAATTAGAGTGTTGTTAGAAGGCTTTTCATTGTTGTATTCATTATATAAATGTTGTTTGAATTCATCATTTCATCATTAGGGTTCATTTGAAAAGTGCCATTTTTGGATCCGTTTTTTCCTTGACTTGAGATAGTTTATTCTAAGCTTTTGGTGTGCTTTTAAGAGTGTTAGCACATCATCTTTTTGGTATCAAGCTATATCATATTTGGATTTTAAGATTCAAACACATCATAATTGAAGAATTGGTAAATTCAAATTGGGAAAATTTACGGATTGTTCATGTGATTTAGACTAGTTTTTATGACATTGTTGGATTGTCTTTCAAATTTTTTTTATATGTGCTTAATCTTAATTGAGAACATCATAATTTTGCCAAAGTTGTTGTGGATTTTGTTTAAATTCATTTTTTTTTGGCTAGGTTCGACACCAAAGGCTCTTATCAGGATCGTGGCACACACTTTTGTAATAGAGTAAGTGGAAACTCTACTAAAAAAATACAGGGTCACTTATCGCACTCACCCCATACCACCCCCAAACCAAAGGATTGGCGAAGTTTTAAATCAGAAATCAAAATCTAAATTTTGGAAAAAAATGTCAATCCAAGCCAGGAGGATTGGAGCACAAGACTTGAAGATGCTTTAAGGGCATACGGGACGCTTACAAACCCCTATAGGTATGTCTCCTTACCCTTTTATAATTGGCAAACCGTGCATCTCCAATGGAGTTGGAACATAGGGCGTATTGGGCTGTAAAACAATTTTTAACATGCTGATATACGCAAAATAATCTTTCTAAGTAATGAAAAATTTTGCTTATTGTTGAAATTTTTAAGATATTTGTTGAAAAAAGGATGCTTAAAGGAATAAATGTCAATTTTAGGATTTACTATAGTATTTTGGAGCTAAGGGAAGGAGTTTTTGAGAGTCGGATCAAGTTTTTGAAGAATTTGGGTAATCATGTGAAGTAAAGAATTCTGAAAGTACACAAGCGGATTTCACGCCCATGTACTTTTTGCTTGTTGTATACTGAAATGGATGTTGGAAAGTACACGGTGAGATACACGCCCATGTATTTTTTTTTTCTGTGGGATACTGAATGGATGTCTAGAAAGTACACGAGCAAAGTACATGCCCATTACTTTGCTTGTGTATCAAAGGGTTTTTCTGCTGGGCAACGATGTTTCAAATACACGACCAGTGTACACTCCCATGTATTAAGCCCCACTCCCCCCCCCGCCTTTATTTTCCCACATAAAAGGACATTTGGAAGAAAGCAGAGATACACGAACGAGATACCTATTTCATGAAATCCACTCGTGAGTATCCAACCCGGGTACATGTATAAATAGACCTTTTAGTTGCCCTAGAAAGGAGGTTGGCTGAATTTTGTACATGCTCTGACCCCACAAGGGCATAGGGAAAAGAAAAATTTTGTCAGTTCAAAGGGGGTTTAAAGACCCACAAAGGGGAAGATTCCATCTTTAAGGGCTGTAACTATGAATTCTAATTATTCTTCCCGTAATAGTATTTCTTTTGTCCAATTTATGGAAGGTAGACTCTAAATCTAGATTTTTCAAAACTTCTCTGTCATGTGATGAAGATTCGGTTTTTAATACGAAGTTGTTGACTTTTCTTATGATTATTGCATGCCCTTCAATTTGTTTCTTAGATTCATAGTCCGGAATATGAATTTAGTATGATATCATACTTTTATTGAGAAATTGCTCTTATGATTAATTTAATGCAATTAATGAGAACTTGATTGTTCTTCTAGAGATAAGGAAACAAGAGTCTCTGTTTACATCGATTATTTTGATGCGAATTCACGTGCTTTATGCAATTCTAGGTTGCTATAAATAAGGAGAGATCCTATTTTATAAATCTAGGATTACATAGGTTAATATACTTGAGAAAGTAGTTAAACTTGACTAGGAATTCGACAGTTATAAGGAGTCAAATACGCCAATCCTCATAAATCTAATGAATTACATGATAGAGAAGGAGTAGAATAAGATCTAGGTTGCTTTTGTTAATTGATAAATCTTCAAAACTATTGTTGTTAGTGAGTTTATTAGTTTAAGATTAGATTAATAAGTTGCATCCAACATATTTAAGCGTCGGTTAGATAATAGGAATGGAGTTAGTACTAGTAGTTGGTGTATCTCTAAGGGACGACTTGTGCTTACTCGCTATATTACGCACGATAGGTGCGCTTGCTATTGCTTCGTAGTAAGATTTAAGAACAAGAATTATAAATATTTAAACTACGATTGGCAACGATCAAGTTTTTGGCGCCGTTGCCGGGGATACACCAATATTAGAAACACTTTTTACTTATTAATCTAACCAATTTTATTTCTTTCTTATTTACTTTTTTTTTTCCTGAGAATTTGGTGCTCATAATTGATTTGTATTACGTTTACAGTGCAGACCAAAGTCGCTCTAAGGAACTTGCTGTTTTTAATCCTGAGCCAGAGAAAATTGTTCGTCGTTATCAAAAAAGCAACACTCGACGGAAACAACATCATTTGGTATTCAAGGAGAATCACCGAAGGAAGAAATGGCTGATCAATTCAATAATCATGCTCAAGAGCTGAATCAAGGAAATGTTGTTGTAGATCCCCCGAATCATCAACTGGTTGATAACAGAGATGGTCGAGTTAATGAGCCACCTAGAACCAATTCTGATTTTGCCAGGCCAAACTTGATAGGTGTTAGCTTTTAGCATAGTCCATCCTCGAGTGGAGGTAAATAATTTTGAACTTAAGCCTGCCATGATTCAGATGGTGCAGCAATATACTCAATTTAATGGTTTTACAGGATGAAGATCCAAATGTGCATATCCAACTCTTTCTGGAGATATGCGATACCTTCAAATTTAATGGAGTTAGTGATGATGCGATTCGCCTCAGGCTCTTCCCATTCTCTTTGAAAGGCAAGGCTAAGCAGTGGCTGAATTCTTTACCGAGGAACTCCATTACTACATTGCAAGGTCTGATTAAGAAGTTTATGGACAAATTCTTCCCTCCTTCAAAGACCGCTAAACTTCGAGCTAAGATTCAATCTTATCATTAGTATAACATGGAGACTTTGTATGAAAACTTGGGAGAGATTCAAGGGCTCAATGCGGAATGCCCACACCATGGGATCCCAGAGTGGCTTCAAGTTCAGATATTTTATAATGGGTTGAACTATCAAAAGAGACAAACAGTAGATGCCGCAGCTGTGGCACCTTGAACCATAAAACTCCTGAAGAAAGTTTGACTCTTTTTGAAGATATGGCCGCGAATAATTATGAATGTCACATGGTAGGGGCAGAGAAAAGAAGGTGGCAGGCATTCTTGAAGTGGATGTGGCTACTTCTATCATGTCCAAAGTTGAGGCTTTATCTAGAAAGATCGATGGATTGGCGTTCTCACAACATCAGTTGGCTATTGTGGAATCCTCAGGTGGTGAAGAAGGACAAACTGAGCAAGTGGATTATTTGGGAAACCCAATTCGGCCCCAGAACAATCCATACAGCAATACTTATAACCCAGGATGGAGAAATCACCCAAATTTTTCTTGGAGTAACAAAAGTAAATATTCAGAAGGGCAATCTGATCCTCCACCTAGTTATCAAAGGCCAATGGTCCAGAGTTCCAAACCGCCAATTGAAGATCTCCTCACAAAATTCATCAAGGATTTAGAAGATCGACAGAAGTCCTTAGATTTGATTCTGAAAAATCAAGACTCGGCTTTGAGGAATCATGAGGCATCAATACACAATCTTGAAAAACCCGGTCGTCAGATAGCTAAGCTTCTATCAGAGATATCTCAAGGTTCATTACCGGAAACACGGAAACCAACCCTAGAGAACACGTTAAAGCTGTCACATTACGAAGTGGTAAGGAACTACAACCAAAGGTTCAAGAAGAAGAGAGTCAGTGACTGAACCAGCAAAAGAACAAGTAGCTCTCAAAGAAGGGGGAAAGCATTCAAAAAATCACCTAAGAGAAATCATCACCTCCATTAATCCCAGAATACAAGCCCAATGTTCCTTATCCAGCACAACTCAAGAAGGACAAACAGATGGGCACTATAGCAGATTTTTAGAGATATTCAAGCAATTGCATATCAACCTTCCACTGGTTGAGGCATTATCACAAATGCCACGATATGCAAAATTTTTGAAAGAGTTGCTATCAAACAAAAGGAAGCTTGAAGAGTTCTCCACTGTAACTTTAGGAGGAGAATGCTCTATAGTAATTCAGAACAAACTCCCAAAGAAGTTAAAAGATCCTGGGAGCTTTACCATCCCTTACCTGATAGGGAATTTATCTGTAAACGGACATTGGCTGATTTAGGAGCCAGCATTAATTTGATGCCATACAAGATGTTCCAGAAATTGGGTATTGGAGAGCCGAAACCAACCAAAATGAGTCTTCAGTTAGCTGATCGATCAGTCAAATTCCCGAGAGGAGTAGTTGAAGATGTATTAGTGAAGGTGCAAGACTTCATCTTCCCAGTAGATTTCGTCATCCTTGACATGGAAGCAGATGTGGAGGTCCCTCTTATATTGGGGAGGCCATTTTTGGCTACTGCTAGAGCCATAATTGATGTTGGGGATGGGAAGTTAGTGTTGAGAATGGGAAATGAAGAGGTCATAGTGAAAATGCCTAACGTCCTTAGACAAAGCCTACACCATGATGATACATGCTATGTAATCAACTGCCTTGACTTCGCAGTTTTAGATTCATTGCAAGACCTATCGATTGGTGATGCATTAGAATTGTGTTTGATGAATGGGAAGAAAGAGCAACATGAAAATATGGTAAATAGAGCAATTGTCAATCAGCTTAATAATAATCCTGAGTTGAGAGAAGAAAGAAGCTTTGAAGGTATGAATAGATCCACCATTCAGAGATCGAAACCTTCAATTGAGGAACCACCTGAGCTAGAATTGAAACAACTGCCAGACTACCTTCAATATGTGTTCTTAATTGCGTCAAATCTGGATCGTGATCAGCAGGAAAGGTTATTGCATGTCCTGGGGCAACACAAGAAAGCAATTGCATGGAAAATTGCAGATATAAAGGGGATTAGCCCATCGTTTTGTACACACAAAATTTTGATGGAAGATTGTGTCAAGCTAGTGGTACAACCGCAGCGCCGACTTAATCCAAATATGAGAGATGTTGTAAAAAAGGAAGTCATCAAATTGCTTGATGCAAGAATGATCTACCCGATTTCTAATAGCTCATGGTGCGCCCCACTCAACTAGTTCCGAAGAAAGGCGGTATGACAGTGGTACCGAATGAAAAAAATGAACTCATACCGATGAGAACTGTCACTGGATGGAGAGTTTGTATAGATTACCGCAAGCTAAATGATGTAACTCGAAAGGATCATTTTCCTCTTCCATTTGTGGACCAAATGCTTGAAAGATTAGCTGGTAATGCATATTACTGTTTCCTCGATGGGATGTCTGGATATTTCCAGATTCCTATCGCACTCGAACACCCGGAGAAAGGCATTTTCAAGGTGAATGGCCAAAGGCTTAAGCATTACTTTGGGGACCAAACAGTTTTTGAAGAAAAAGAGGAGCTGAACCTCATTCTCCTCTCCATTTGAGCTCCATCGTTCATTACGTCGAGCTAACGACGTTAAACAACAGCGCTTCTTGGGAGCAACCCATGTTACTTAGGTAAGTTTTCTTCTTTTATTTATTTATTTATTTATTTTTATTTTCATCATCCGTTGTTTTGGAGTAACTTTTGCAGGACAGCAAGATACAGAGGGGCTAACCAAGTTTGGATTCTATGAAAGTCATCTTAATAGAGCTTTCTTTTAAGCTCTAAGTGTGGAAATTTAGGATGGAGACGTCTTCAAGGAATGCAAGATGAAGTGTTGACAGGTGTGTACTTTGATTTGCACAACCGGGTACACTAGTGGTGTATCCGCTTTTTCACATGTGCTAGAGGGTCTCTAATTTAAATTTTGCAATACAATAGGGGAATACGTCATGGCGTGCCCTCCCTTGCACTTCAAAATATGCTCATTGAGTAAATATCAGAGATACACGAATAAGGGACACACTCGTGTACCTGGTCGTGTATTTAACTCATAGAATGCACAATTCGATACACGAACAAGGTACACGCTCGTGTACTTTGTCGTGTAACTGACCTACAGAACACCCCCTCTATATACACGAATAAGGTACACGCTCGTGTACCTGGTCGTGTATTTGACTCACAGAATGTTCCCTCTATATACACGAACAAGGTACACGCTCGTGTACCTGGTCGTGTATTTAAACCACAAAAGGCTCTCCCACGATACACGAACAAGATACATGCTCGTGTACCTGGTCGTGTATCTAACCCACAGAATGATCTTCCACGATACACGAACAGGGTACACGCTCGTGTATCTAACCCACAAAAAGGAATCCATAGTACACGACCGTGTACTTGGTCGTGTATCTAATTTTTCTGCTCATACTATAAAAGGACTCCTCACTTCACTCTGCCATTTACACGACCCATTCTCATTCGTGTATTTCACTCCACTCACTCTCACTCTACTCCTCCATACGGTGATTGTTCCTTTCACACTACAAACTTCTTCCGCTTCAAGGATTCAAGGTAAGTAGGTTCTCTCTTCTTCTTCTTTAATACTTATTGTAATACGGTTGCTGCTCGGTTTTCTTTCACGACCACCATACATGCTTGCATCTATGATGATGGTATGATGAGTGATTTCTCATTTTGGAAGTCGTTGTTGATAGATATGTAGACATTTGAACTCACGTGAATGCATGTATGTTTGATGTCATGAGTGGCTGCCAAACAAGAGAATCAACAGTTAGGGTTTGAACGTGAATGTTTAGGACTTTGATTTGTAGGTTTCTAGAACAATGTTGTTGTGTTTCTTTTATGATCTTCTTCTTAGAAACCAAAGTATGAGGCCATTTTTCTTAGGATCACTAAACTATCGCACCTAGCTTCTTAGAATCAAGATTCGGACTTTATCGTTTGATGATGCTTTGGGTGTGTGTTGTAGTTACATTTTTTTTGCCTTTAGGAAGGCAGGTTGATAATATACTAAAGCCACAAGACCTGATTTTGAGTGTTCCTATGGTAATTTGTGCATGTATTAGATGGGCAGATACACAACTAAGTACACGATCGTGTACCTTGGTCGTGTATCTCAATTATGCTATCTTCCTCCTTGTTTTGGAAACCCAATGCAAGTCCTATCATTTTCTTTGTGTAATTAATGAACCTAACCTATTTTAAGACCATTGTGATTGCTTCAGATGGTCACAAAGACTTGTGCAGTTAAACCAAAGTTTAATAAGAAAAGAAGAAGACCACCCTTGCTAAGAGGAAGCGGGATGGTGCTAGTTCATTCTCCGCTCCACCTCCCCGAAGAGTTGCGGAGGAGCCATGGAGCAAGAAGCGGTTTAAAATTCTATCACAGAAATCGTTTGGTGCACACCAATACTTGGATTGGGGCATGCTAGAAGGGTATGGACTAGTTCAACGAATGAAGGAGACCCTTGCCACCGGCCCATAGGAGGTCCTGTTCACCATACAAGAACCAGCATATCGGGATGTTACTCTTGAGTTCCTATCCACTATGCAGATACAGAAGACAGAAATTGAAAAAGGATGGGACAACTTTTTTAGTTTTGAAGTGTATGGGCAATGGCATAACTGTACTATCCGCCAGTTCTGTTCTCTCATGGCTTCTACACTGAAGCTTTTACCTGGACATCTGAGTTTCAGGACTTACATTGCCGTTGGCCTTCCAACATAACAATCAGGTATGCTGGGAGGAGTTGACCGGAAATCCGACTCAAGAGTACTTTCCATCCACTCCAAGGCCTCTCTAATTAAAAGATGACTGCCTTAAAGTTTGTCATTGGCTCTTGACAAACACAATTGGAGCCCGAAAGAGCAGTAAGGGAGTTGTCAATAACTTCAAAATCTTCTATCTTTACAGCATCTCCCACGGATATCAAATTAATATCGGGTTGGAGTTGGCCCTTTTATCTATGGAGACAGGCACATACTCCCGTTCTAAGGGGATTTATTGTGGCAGCTTCATCATACATTGCTGAAGAGCATGGACATTTTCCAAGGCCCTAGGCCACAGGCCGCCAAGTGCAATCAGGAAAAAATCTCTGATGGGCCGTTTGCCAAGTGGGGAATGAAAAAAAAACCACGGGAAAACTTCCCCGCACTTCTAGCAGGCCGCCTCCTTCTACACATTCCTCCAAAGCTGCTCCCTCCTCGTCTTCACCTGGTGAGTCTTCTATTCCTACATCAGAGTGGGTGCTTGACCGCTTGGCATCCATTGAGAAGACCCAAGGTGAGATGAAAGTGCAACTACAAGGGATGCAAAAGAAACAAAAAAAAAATTAGGAAATTTGTAGTTTACGCCTTCCAATCGCTGGCTAAGTGCTTCCCAGCGGGGCAAGCTAGTTTGCCCACTTATCCTCTTCCCCTGAAGCTGAAGAGGAAGTTGAGGCCAGCGGCGATAAAGACAAGGAAAAGGAAGGAGAAAGTGAGGGAGAAAGTGAAGAGGAAACTAAGGAAACCACTAAGGAAGTGGAACCAGCCACTGCCAAGGGTGAGGAAAGTGAGGATAAAGAGATGAAACAGATGATGAAGATGAGGAAACCAATTCTGAAGAATGAATGACTTCAAGTTACCTATTTTATTCTGCATATTCGAGAAGCTCTTTGTATTGAGCTAGACTCTTTTGTTAGATGACTGTAATAATGACTGATATCTATTTACTCTTTTACCTTTGTTTTTGTTGTGTTGAACTTTGCTCTCTAGTGCTATCTTGCGAATGCAACTAGTCCCATGACCTTCCTTAGCGAACTTCATCGATATAGATGATCGACATTCTGCTAGCTATGCAATTGGTCCATCACCTGTTTAATCCCGGGAAGTCTCAGTTCCTTTCTTTTTATTTTTTATTTTTTTTATCTCTTTATTTCTCATTACGTTCTTGAATGATAAAGACATTGGGGACAATGTCTCAATCTAAGTGTGGGGAAGGGGATACTAAAGAAATTTGATAAGGGTTGTGCTGAATTGTATGAGTCATTCAAAAATTTCCCCTACTTTTTGTTTTTCTCTTTGTGCTTGATAATCGAATTTTGAAATCATGATTGCAAATTACATAGTATTGTAGCATTTAGTTAATGAATTCCTCTAAAAGAGTGTTGTGCATTTCACCTTTGTCTTCTTTGGAACATTGATACTTAGTCAAAGTTATGGATAAAATCATTATAAACTCAAAGATCTTGAGAGCCATATAATCTTTCATGAAAGGGCAAATGAATGATTCTCTTGGTGATCCTTCTTAGAAGATTTCTTTAAAGTAATAATTTAATGAAAGCATGTATACTTGAAAAATAAAGGATTGGTTAGTATGGGCAGGCTTTGGTCCCTCAGAAGAGTGAAGTTTGACTCCGCTACTAACTAGTCAAAATAATAAGTTAAGGTAATAGATGTTCGATGGGGTCCCTTTAAAACCTGGTCACCTAAGGTCGTCTAGCCTGGGATTGGCCGACCGAGGAAATTACCGCAACAAAATGAAATACCAGCAAAGCCAAAAGTTGAGAGGGTCTTGTAACTCGAGTAATTAAGCCCATAGGAACGCCCTCAATTGAGGGGATAACGTTCGTTAACTTAGGTGATGAGCCTAGGATTATCGCTGAAAACTCGTTACATGGGTTGCAAGATTCCAAAAAAAAAAAAAAGGATGAAACCAGTGTGAACTATTACAAAGAATAAAATCTTTAAAGAGATCAACCAAAAAGGAGGAGGAATCCAGGGAAACATAGATGCAATGTATTTTCATTATTGATTGCTTCACTAAGAGAGATAATTGAGAAATATTAGACTTTTAATGGGGTAAATTACCACGTTTCTTTTGCTTTGTTGATTTGTGTCTAATTTTGATCATGAAAGCCTTGTTAAAATGACAAGGGTAAAGATTGGCACTCTGATAACCCCTAGAAATCTGCAAAAAAAAAAAAAAATATTTTGTTACAAACTTTCAAAAGGGTGAGAACACACTCATTTTTTTTGAGTTTTTGGGCATTGAGCTTTAAAGATTAAAATTCATAAATGCAAAATATCTGAGTCGTTTAATTGGAACAAAAATCATGAAATAGAAGTTTATCAATTTTTTTGTTGCTTAACAAGCAAAGACTTAATGGGGGAATTTTAAAAGCGCAAAAACCCTTATCTAAGAATGAAATTTTTCTTTATTTTTGAATTTTAAGATTTGTTAAAGAAAAGGAGTTTTTAGGGAATTTAATGTCAATTTCAATTTTCTAAATTTTGGGCTAAGGGAAGGGTTCTAAACAAATAAATTTGGGGTTGTGGGGGGAAAAATACATGTGAATAAAGAATTCGGAAAGTACCAACGAATACCCCCCTGTATTTTGCTTGTTTACGAAGTGGATTCGGGAAATACACGAGTGAATACAGGGCCCATTACTTGCTTTTTTATACGAATTGATGCGAAAGTACACAAGCAAAACACCCCATACTTTGCTTTTTTATCTAATTTTTTGCGCTGTCAACGATTTTTCCAAAACACGACCAGTGTACACTCCCATTACTTCTCGGGTAATTCCAAAAGGGACACTTGGAAGAAAGCATGAGAACACGAACAAATACGCTACGCGTGAATCCCCGTGTATGTTCCAACCCGGAAACATTATAAATAGACCTTTTAGTTGCCCAGAAAGGTCTGAATTTTTTTTACTTGCTCTGACACACAAGCAGGGGGGGAAAGAAGATTCTGTCATTTTCAAAAGGGGGTTAAACCCAAAAAAGGAGAAATTCCATTTTTAAGGGGCTAACTATGAATTCAATTATTCTTCCGGGAATTTTATTTCTTTTTTTCCAATTTTTAGAGAACCAAATTTTAGATTTTATTCAACTTCTCTTCATTATGAAATTCGGTTTTTTTAAAACCCAAGTTTTTTACCCTTTTTTATGATTAAAAGCTCCCTCAAGTTTTTCTTAAAATTCCCTAGATCCCAAAAAATAAATTTTTGTAAAATATCATACTATTTTAATGAAATTGCTCTTTTATTAATTTAAGCAATTAATGAAATTATTGTTTTTTCTAGAATAGAAACAAAGTCTTCTTTACAACGATTTTTTGACGAATTCACGTCTTTTTCAAATTTTAGGGTTTCTATTAAATAAGAAAAGATCCTATATGATAAACTAAGATTACCAGGTTTAAAACTTGAGAAAGTAGTAACTGACTAGGAAATCGACAGTAAAAAAAAAATCAAATACGCAAACCCCCATAAATCTAATGGAATTACATATAAGAAGAGTAAATAAGATCTAGGTTGCTTTTGTTAATTGATAAATCTTTAAATTAAATTTTTGTTAGTGAGTTTAGTTTTAAAAATAATTAATTAGTTTCATCCAACAATTTTAAACGTCAATTTTGAAATAGGAAAAGTGTTTTGTACTATAGTTGGTGTATCTTTAAGGGACGACCTTTTGCTACCTCGGGCAATATTTAAACCTACGATAGGGGGCGCTTGCCCATTGCTTTGAGTAAATTAAGAACAAGAATTATAAA
>JBBMOL010001259.1:0-43988 GCA_037954665.1 Laguncularia racemosa | reverse complement strand
CCCTTTGAAGGTGAACATAAGTCCCTGAATAGTTTGGTCCTTGGTAGTCTGCTTTTTTTTGACTATGATCTCAGGATCCTCTAAAAGTTGGTACATCTGTGTCTGATAGATTTTGTCCCTCTAAGGGTTGGCTCAATTGCTCATGGCCCTATGATGGTTTACTGATTTGTTGTTGAACCTTTATGAACCTTTGAAGGCGATATCGGATTCAGAATAATTCGTTTCCCTCCTTCTAGAATACATAAGTATTCTTGAAGCCATCATGTAAGACCCTCCCATCATATAACCAAGGCCTGCCAAGAAAATATATGGAATGTACACATAGGTAGAATATCACACTCGATTTCATCATAGTATTTACCCCCTACACTGAAAGGTATCCTAGCTTTTTGGGGTCACATGCAAACTCCCCTGATCACTAAGCCAATGCAATTTATACGGTTCAAGTGGGGAGTAGAGGTAAGTTTTAGTTTCGATACTAACAATGCGGCTACTACATTGGTACAACCTCTACCATCAACTATAAGGACAGATAAATTTCTTTGTACCCTACAAGAGGTATGGAACAAGTTTTTTCTTTGTTCTTCATCCTTAGTAGCAAATGTAGTCAATATTTGGCGCAGTACAATAGCATAATGAAAAAAACTCATTAGACATTGTTGTTTTTTAAAATCCAATAACACAATAACAATCCTTACACCTCCACGGCTCAATACACAACTAAACCACAAATGAAGTACATACACAACTACTTTCAAGTAGATAGAATTAAATTCAACTACAAGTGTTTAAGTAACTAGTTCAATTACTTTCACATTTTAATGACTTGTTTGAATTTTAATTTACTACTCAACTTTCCTTATTCTTGCTTTGGCTTCTCACCACTTAATTACACTTTTGGCAGAAATTTAAAACACATACACAACACAACCATTCACCACTACACAACTTCCCCTTTGCTTACGGTTCAACAATGTTCACGCCCCCAACAATAAAATAGCTTGACAACACATACAACAACCAACACCAAATGTTTTAAAACCTTTTACTAAATTTACAAAAAAATACAACACACATACACACTACTTCAAGCCATGGTGCACTTTCCTCACTTTCACACAAACATCAAACCACAACTTCAACACAAAAAGGCAAATCACTTTTGAATTCAAAAAAAGTTCAGTAAGTGCACAACTCCACCAATGGGAACAGGCTTTTTCAAATTCAAATGATACACAATTTAACTATGACTTAATGTGTATT
Organism: Laguncularia racemosa; assembly: GCA_037954665.1. Classification (NCBI taxonomy): domain Eukaryota; kingdom Viridiplantae; phylum Streptophyta; class Magnoliopsida; order Myrtales; family Combretaceae; genus Laguncularia; species Laguncularia racemosa. Next base: position 42,725 of record JBBMOL010001259.1, on the reverse strand, counting down.
TAAAATTTTCAATACCCTTTAATGATACGAACCATCCCAAACCTGACGAACCAATCCCAATCTTTCGGAAATTCGTTACTAGGCCCCCCAAACTTTAAAAGTGGAAACCGCCCGTTTTTAAAAGCGAGACAAAGCCCTTGGTATAAGTGAAACGCCACAATGGGGGAAAAGACCGATTGATAAGTCGAGAAGAACGCCACGGAAAAAAATCGATAAGTTCATTTAGTTTTAAAACCCAAGGGGGAGCCTCTCAAAATGTTTAATTTTCTAAATGTTTGTTTTTCCCTCTATATTCAAACCCTAGGAGCTTATATTGGGGTTTAAAGTGTAACTTTAAAAGCCCAAAACGAAATAATTGATAATTGCTAAAAACACGAAAACAGACAAAAAAGCGGGGGTTTTTTGTAAACGAAGGGGGGGCCCTTTTGAGCCGGGCCTTTAAGAGATACCGGCGGTACCTCTAGAGTGTTCTTTCTGGGATTTGTTGATCCATACTGGCCGTCCCTTTGGCCGTGATATGACCGTGTAGATTCTGTGTAACTTTGGATTCCTACACACCGTGCTTGAAAAAAACGCCCTCTTACTCGTACGGTAAACATGTAAAAGAGAAGGGGTTTTCCCATGGTTTTTCCCAAACCCGTTCCAACTTCATGATTGCCCCAAATCCTTTCCAGTTCGGGACAACCTTTATAACCCGTTAAGGTTTCCCTCAAATCGTTTCGCTCAATTTCTTGTGACGGTCCGGGGGCACTTCAAGAGGATCCAATTTCTTCTTTCCCTTTGGGTCTCATCAGGATTCCCCTCATTCCCCCCCTCTTGAAAAGGATTGGTCCTCAAATCTTGCCTGCATAAATGGCTCAGTCAGTAACATTAAAAATGACACTTACTGGGACTCACCCGGGGAAAACTTTTTGTATGCATTTCATTGATTCTCTCAAGCACGGAAATGGATCCCTTTCCCCCCGGGGTTCAACTTGGATCTCCTCACAATGGAAACCTTCCTTTTCGAAAAGCACCCAAACCCCCAAATTCCCGGTGAAAAATTTGGGGCTCCCCCCCTTGTTCACCCTTGAACGACCCCGGATTTTTTTTTTTAAACCTACTCTTTACTTGTCATGTACTTTCTCACGAAACTGCCTTGAATCAGCATCAAACTCACAAACTTGTTAGGTGGCAAGGCAATAAATAAAAGGAGTTAGTGGGTTTAAACCATAAAACCAAATGGTGAACAATGAGTATGCTATACAACCCTATTATATAAAAACTCCAAAGGGTAGGCAATCCTCCCGGTCCTAATGTTCTTCTCTATGATTTCCCTCAACTTTGAATTAAAGTCCATTAATACCTCATTTCCCCATCATTTTGTGGGTGACAGGAGTCGAAAACAAAATTTAGTTTTTAAACTTACCCCAAAAAACTCTCCAAAATGACCCCAAAAAGGCATCCCAATCCTAAAAATCCAGGTATACCATCGGATTACTACCTTCTAAAGAACAAATTAACAATGTGTATAGATCATCTGTTAGAAAAAGGAATGAAATGAACCATTTTAAAAAATTTTTCCATAACCACAAAAATAGAACTCGACTATGCCTAGACCTAGATAACCCTAAACAAAATCTAGGGAAATGTCTACCCAAGGCTCATGGGGAAATGAAACTATACTCTATAAACCCATCAAAAGTCTTTAAACGATAAAAGGGGATCGATATTTTCCTAATGTTGTTGATGGCGCGGCAAACAAACAATTCCCATGTCCCCCTTCTTAAGCACAAAATCACGGCACGCAATGGGTCATGCTTTTCTCATGTACCCTTCTCCCCTTAATTATTGACCTGCCCTTTTGGGGTTCCTTGTTTTCGGATTGCCCATAAGCTGGCTTGTTTTGGGAAACGATGCTCTGGGGGACAAGGTCAATCTGGTGCTCAAAACCGAATAGGTTGTAATCCCCTTTTGGAAATTTCCCCAGGAAAGACATTTTTAAAGTCCCGCACAAGGACACAAAAAACATGGCAAAGGTTTGATTTCTTTTAGTCAAAATGTTTCTTTAAAACCAGCAACAAAATAGGTCGCTTCATCACTAACGCTTCCCTCACACCTCGCTCTTGCCCACAACTTCCTTTTGGGAGGGGCCCCTCCTTTTCACTCACCACCAAAGTTATCCCCCCCTTTAACTTGGTCTCTACCTCTTTTTCCCGCCCTTTCCCCTCTTTTTCCTTTTTATCTTAACTTTTTTTTTTCCTTTTCTTTCTCATTGCATTTTTCTAATCCTCCCCTTGCTTTTCACTCCCTTTTTTTTTGCAAAAGCCGTTTTGGGTGCAACGGTCTCATACATTGTTTAGTGTTAAAGGTTTAAGATTAAAGCTTTTCCCCTTTTTGAAAAAGCGTTTATTGTTAGAAAAGCCATCATGAACAAAAATTCCTATCAATTGCCACAGCCCCCCCAAACAACACATGACTGCTTGCTTTGGCCTACATCAAAAAAAACCCTATCCTCTACCTCCCCAATGGGGAAAACCAATCAATGTTTGTCACTCACCTTAGTCTCCCCACTATCATTCAACACTGAAATTTTAATATGGACAAAGGTGTCAAAACGTTTTGGCCCCCAGCCTCTCAACAATAAAATTGCTCATACTTTGGGTGCAACTTCCTCCACAATGTCAAGCTGCAAATATTTCCCCAGATAACATCTAGTTGAAATATATTCCCTTTGCACCTCCTCTTTTCCTTCACCTGCACATTCAAAGTGCTTCACTATGTCACTAGCTTCCATTGCAGGTTTCTCATCACTGCTCCCTAAGGAGGCATATCTTTCTTCACACCCCCTCAGTCTCATATACCATATCACGCAAAAATCTCACATCCCTTTTGGGATTTTGATACAATATGGCCTCTCCTTGGTTTTTAAAACATCAAATGTCACGATTTCTAAAAGTAGAAAATGGGGTTTCCTTGGTTACCAGGATTTCCCCGCTTGCCTCAGCTCCCCTTTTGGTTTGGTGGGGAAAAGGCTTTTCTTCTTTTTTCCCATTTTGGTCTTCCAAAGTGGATAAACCCTTTACCGGGGAAAACTTGCATTATACTCCCTTTTCCCTTTTGTGGGGTTTTCTAAACCCTTTTCCCTGTGAACCATATCCTCCAATTCTACTAATCTGCAATTCAACCAATTTGATTTCTCTTTAAAACCAGCAAAAAACCTACCCATTGAAAGCCTCTCTACCCTTCCTCTAAATTCCCCAAATCATAGGACTTCCTCTCCTTTGAAATACTCATCTACACTTCGGTTTCCCTGCCTCGATTTTGCAATTGTTGTGAAATTTCCGTGTAATACGGGGCAAAAACCGCTTTTCATCCCTTTTCTCTTTCCCAAAATCAATAGGTGGCTCGCCACTCCTTTCTCTTTCAAATTATTTGACCCCACCACATATGCAAAATCCGAAAATAAATTGGCACAAGTTTTCTTTTTTTTCTCCACTATAGTTGTGTAATCAACGCCATCCCCCCTTTTTTTCCCCCACTCTAAGTATGCCTGGGATCATTCTTCCTTGGAAAGGGGGAAAATCTTCATCTTTGTGCCATTAAATTAAATAAATTCTCTATTCCTATCTCCTCTATTTCCCAATCCCAGTTCCCCTTTTTCCCACCCTTATCCCCTATAACTCTCGCAGAAGGCCCCTCAAAAATCTCATTACTTTCATCTCCACCCCCTTTGGTACCTCTAGAACGGGCTTCCCTCTTACGCCTTGGGAAACATTTGTGGGTTGTTCTAGTCTTTGCTCTACGTCTCATGAATTGTTCCATTCCCTTAGAAATCCTCTTCTTTTCACCCCTCAACGCCTCAAATTCTAAACCTAGATCAAACTTTCCCCCCTCACCTTCAGGAAATGTTGTCTCGACATTTTCCCCACAGAAAAATTAGTACTAACACAAATAATAAAAAAAATTAAACCTCACGATACACCCCTTACGTGTTTTTTGCTCAAATGATGATATCATAAAGTCATCGTGTATTTTCCAAACAATGATGATTCAACTCACCAATTCCCCCTTCTCATTCTCTGGGAACTAACCCGAACTACACCAATCCGCTTTGTAAATTCAAACAACTCTAAGGTTCGTAAATTTTCCCCTTTTTTTTTATCCATTTTTTTTTTGTCTTTGTTTTTGCTTTGCCGTTTTTGTCTTTCTTTTCTTTTCTCTTCTTTTTTTTTTTTTTTTTGTCGTGATTTTTACTCTTTTTTTTTTTAAAAATCGACTAGTAGATACTCCCAAACAAAAGACAACCCTTTGGGTATAAGTAAGCCCGCCACAATGGGGGATGAAAGACCGTTTGATAATCGGGATAACGCCAGGGAAATAAAACCCGAAAATTCTGGGGTTGGGGGTTCTTGAAAAAACCAAGAGGGGACCTCTCAAAGGTTTTTTAATGTTCTATCCTCTTTTTCTAACCCAAAGGAGCTTATTTTTGGGTTTACAATTGAAAAAATTTAAAACCCCCAAAATAAACATAACTTAAAAAATTTTGAAAAAACACGAAAACAAACAAAAAAACCCCGGCGGTGTAATGCTCAATTAGACCCTCTATTTTTCTTGAAAACAAACATGTAAAGTCCACAATTCTTCTTCTTACACAATTGGAGACACTTTACACTTCTGAATTTATATTTTAAAAAAAAAAATGCACTAACCCCTCCTCTTCCTCTACGGTGAAGTCCACAACATAGAAGCTTCAACAAGTACTCAAAACTCACTCCAACAAGCAGCAAGTTCAACTTCCACTCCCAAAACAATCACACCACTTCAGTAACTACAACAACAATTTTTAATTTACTCTCAATTTCGGAATGAAGTTGTAAGATCAAGAACCTTAGATTTCCCAAATTAAAAATCAAATAATCCTTTCTCACAACCACAAGCTTTGATACCAAAAAGATGATGTGATAGGAATAAAAATCTGACAAGACCTATCATTGGGGCAAGAACTAAGGAATTCGAATTTTGGCAATGAGGGCCCATTTTGAGCAGATCGACCCCATAATTATTTATATATTAACTTCTTTTCTATTATTCTTGTATTGTGTTTTCCAACAGGCACACTTACATATTTTATAGGGCAATGGACAAACTCCCTCAGACTTAGCTTTGTGGTTATCCATGACCGACCTGAACCGGCGATGAGCTGGGCCGATGGATCCTATAGAAGACCGGCATCTTGAAGACCATTTCTTTTATATATTTATTTTTTTATGAACTATTTTGGTTGTATTTTGGTTTTGGGAACTTTTATTTCCATGTAATTTTCATTTAGGGTTAGCCACCTTTAAAAGTGGCAAACTTGTAATTTTGAGCACTTTTTAACCCTAGGAGTAGCAAGTATAAATATTTGCTTAAGAGAGGTTTGAGGAGGCTTAATTTTGTAGAACAAACACTTCAATTTTCGTGAGAGGGCTTAGGGTTTCCTAATTCCAAAATTCTCTTATCAATTTCAATCCCAAGAAGTTGGAATTGTGGCGAGTGCAACAAGGAGAAATCGTGAGTAATATCGATTCATCTTTGTTGTTGTTCATTTCTTCTCTATGAGTCATATCTAGGGTTGATTTGAATCTTTTTTGGACTTATTAGTGATTGTAATTCGTGGTAATCATCTTGTAAAGGTTGATTGTTCATTGAGATTGAATGCTTCTTAGTGATTGGCGTGAATTGGCATTATTGGAAGGATTTGAGATCATGGTTTTGTGCTTGTCTTTATTGCTTCCTTTTGATCTGATTTTACGTGAACTTCATGTTCTCTTGTGGTTATTTGGTTAATATTATCATTAGAGATTACAATTGAATCATTTGAACAACAATTTCTATAAAAATCTACAAGGTGTGCACGTGAATTGCTCTCAAGTGAACCGGTTTGTTTTTTTGTGAATTGAGGTGTTTTTCCTTGATTCTTTTGATTGTGCTTAAGCTTGGATTAAGCAATCATGATGTGCCTAAATGGGAATTAAGCAAAGAAAATAATCCAACTAACAATCCCCAAAAGACAAGGTCACTTTGGGTTTTCAATTTGGAGCAATATTGTTGCATGAACCTTAAATGCCCAAAAGTTGATCCGAATGCTATGTTCCCGGAAATGAATATCACAATGATATATTCCTCAATGAAGATCACTAATTAAGCTTGAAAAGCCCCGTGAATACTACACAAAATCAAATGGGTCATTGACCGTGATCCACCTTCCACAAGGATTGCCCTTTCCCGGTTAAAAAACAAATATGCGAAAAAGGAAGAATAGAATTTTAAGCTAAAAAACCACTTAATTAAGCACTAATAATTCGAATATAAAAGAATCAAATCTGACCAAGAGAGCTTCAATCCCAACCCTAGATATGACTCACTAGAGAAGAAAAGAAAAAGAACAAATAGAATTGATACAACTCACAATTTCTCCTTATTGCACTCGCCACAATTCCAACTCTTGGGGTTGAAATTGATAAGAGGAATTGAATAAAAAGGGAAAAACCCTAATTCCCCTCATGTAAAATGATGTGTCTATTCTGAAAATTCTCTTCCCAAAAACCTTACTTAAGCAAGTATTTATACTTGCTTATTTAGGTTAAAAAGTTCACAAAATTACAATATGCCAACTTTTAGGGTGGCCGGCCCTAAAAAAACATGATTACAAGCAAATGAAAAGTGTCCCAAAAACTTACAACATAATTAGCCCAAAGAAAATAATTATAATAAAAATAGCCCTTCTCATGCTAGCTTTTCCATAAGATTCGTTGGCCCAATCATCACCGGTTTAGGTCGATCCATGGATAACACACAAGGTGAGTCTTTAGTGAGTTTGTCCATCGCCCTATAAAGCATGATAAGTGTGCCTGTTGGAATGTACAATACATGAATAAGAGAAAAGAGGTTGTAAACAAATAATTCCGGGGTCGATGTGCTTAAATGGGCCCTCATCGCCAAGATTTGAAATCCTTTGGCTCTTGCTCTAATGATAGGTCTGGATAGATTTGATTCTTATCACTAATTCTCCACGTAAAGTGTATGTCTAATTTTTGGAAATTCCCCCCCAAAAACCCCTACTTAAGCAAGTATTTATACTTGCTCTCTATGGGGTTTAAAAAGCTCATAAAATTTCAACATGCCACTTTTAGGGGGCCGGTCCTAAAAACAATTACAAAAAAAATGAAAGTGGGCCCAAAGAAAAGATTACAACATAATAGTCCAAAGAAATAATTATAAATAAAAATAGTTTTCATCATGCTAGCTCTTCCATAAGATTCATCAGCCCAGCACATCGTTGGTTTAGGTCGGTCCATGGATAACCCACAAGCTGAGTCTTAATGAGTTTGTCCATCCCCCTATAAAACAGGGAAAGTGTGCCGTTGGAATATACGATATATGAATAAGAGAAAAGAGGTTAGAAAACAAATAATTCTAGGTCGATGTGCTCAAAATGGGCCCTCATCCCCAAAGATTTGAAATCCTTTAGCTCTTACCTTAATGATAGGTCTTAACGGATTTTGATTCCTATCAGTATAGGTGTAGGGGTAGAAACACGACTGTATGTATGGTTGTATACCTCTCCGTGTGCAAGACCTTAGACACACCCAAGTGCGGTCCAGCTAACCCACAAGCTGAGTCTTAGTGAGTTTGTCTATCCCCCCTGTAAAGCATGATAAGTGTGCCTTTTGGGAAATATACAATATATGAATAAGAGAAAGAGGTTAGTAAACAAATAATTTTGGGGCCCGATGTGCTCAAAATGGGCCTTCATCGCCAAGAATTTGAAATCCTTTGGCTCTTACCTTAATGATAGGTCTTGACGGATTTTGATTCCTATCATATAGGTGTATGGGTAGAAACACGACTGTATGTATGGTTGTATACCTCTCTGTTGAAAGAACTTAGACACGCCTAAGTGTACGTTGTGTACTTAACTGTGTACTTTAAACATAGGTAGGTACAAGAGAATTTACCTGACTGTGCACTACGTGCTTCACATTTTTCCCTTTACTTTTACCATGGGGAAGTATGCAACCGTGACCTTGGCTGTATATCCTTTGAATCTGATGTGCTTAATAGGATCAAGCACATAACACAAGAACAAATGGAATAACCAATCACTAAGACTATTAAAATGGCGTGAATCCCTTAACCAAAAGGCTTCCATGCAAATGACAAAATCCCAATAGCAATTGAATAATCACAATAAAAAACACAATTTAGATCTAATTTCCACTAAAATTGCATGAAATCTAATAATAAAAAAGAACCCCAACATGGTGTGATAACACAAAAAAATAAGAAAAATCTAATCACAAACTAGATATGATACACTCGAGTGAATTGGAATTAACTTAGGGAATTGATATTACTCACAAATCCTTAAGTTGCCACTCGCCATAAACCTTTAAAGAATTGATAAGAGTCTTATGAAATTTAGAGCATGAACCCTAATTCTCACGTGAAGAAGCAGCAATTTTTTTATCTCTCAACTATCTCCTATAAACCTTACTTTAGTAAGTATTTATACTTGCTCCACTTAGGTTTAAATGACAAAACAATTACGTCTATGCCACTAGTAGCCAGTGCTAAATCCAATAATTACAATCAAATAAAAGTCCCAAAAAGCTTACAAAATCACCGGTTCAAAGATAAATTACAAGTACAAAAAATAATCTTCAACTAGCCAGTTCTTCATGGAATTCGTCGGTTCAAACTCTTTTCGGTTTAGGTCGGTTTCCATGAATAACCCACAAGCTATGTTTAGTGAGTTTGTCCTCGCCCTGTAAAACCCAACAAAGTATGCCTACTGGAAATACACAATACATAAGTAACAGAAAAGGCGTTAGTATATAAATAATTCCGGGGTCGGTTTTTTTTTCAAGAGAGGACCCTCATCGCTAAGATTTGAAATCCTTTGGGCTTTGCCCAATGATAGGTCTGCAGGATTTTGATTCCTATTAGAATCTCATAAACCACTTAAAATTTTCCCTTCACAAATCACCTCTTTTCTATGTTAACCTCACCAATCTCTTCTATATTTCCAATCCAACACCAAAAGTTGTTTAATTTAAAAAATTTTCAGTATGGGAAAAGATCAATTTTATTTGATTTGATTCACCTAATTGATTTCAAGATTTTTTTAACCAATTGTACCCCCAAATTCGTTTGTATTCAATATGTCCCAATTGCAACAAAATTCCACCCTTATTTCGGTTACCTACAAACATAAGGGAATTTTAACAGAAATAAACAAATTGACACTTTCCTTGCGAATTTAGTGTTGAGCTAACTTATAGAGACTCCTAGAAATGGCTGCTTGCAAGAAGGGAAATACTTTAGAATAAAGGAAATAGGGTTTTGTGAGGACTTATATAGTATAGGGATAAAAAGTATAGGTTGTTCTCTACATAAACACAATCACTTAAATGCCTTGTGAGATAAAATTTATTTATTTTCTTACTTTTTGATATTTTATAATAATTACCTTGAGGGAGACAATAAAATCTATATTTTATATCATATGAGTATTGAAATGGTAAATAATATCGAAGAAATGATAATAAATTAACACTATGTTTAGTTCACTAGAATGGAATTGCCATTTTATCTTTATTATCGTGAAATAGTTATTCCTTTATTTGGTTTGCAAAAGATTATAACGTAAGAAATGTCTATTTTATGTAATATGGAATAGATAAGGAATTTCAATTCCTTACCTTTACGAAGAATAGTTATTCCTCATATAATGTAATTTTTGTTTAAAAAATGTCCCTATCATTAAACTGAATAATACTAAAAGAATTATAATTTCATTATAATCTTATTCTATTCCAACAAACCAAACATAACTTAATTTTTTTTATATCAAGTATAATTTTTTATGACTGTATATAGAAAAAAATTAATAATATGTGTAAAAATGATTTGAATCATGATCCAAACTGAACCAAACCAAATGTTTTTTATTTTTTTTATTTTTTATTTTTTAAGTTTGAAAAAATTATGAACTAAATGGTATGGTTATGTTCAATTTAGGAGAAAAAAAAAAACTCAAACTGAACCGTAAGAAATGGTTTGGTTTGGTTCAAAGACATTATACTAAACCGAATCATGCCCACCCTAATATCAATCACTTAATTTTCCATTATTAGTTATGTATATATTACAATCTTAACACAGTATGCTAAGTTACATTAGAAGTACATTGATCTCAATATTTCAATGCTACTTAATTACTTTTCCTTTTAGCTTTCCATGTTTCCACATCGATTTTGGCTTTTCAGTGTATAAAAGGCAGAGATCGTGCATTTAATTGATTTTTCCTTTTCTCATTCCAAGCCATCCACTTACCCACTAAAGCTTTCACAACAACATATTGATGTGCTTGGAGAAGAGAAAAACAGGATGTATTGGTTTCATCTGATATTATTTAGCAAGTAGAATTGAAATCTCTTAACTAATTATTTATTTATTTTGAAATTCATTTCTATTGTTTATTTTCTATTACAAATACGAATATTGTTATACATGTTTTATAGTTGATATATATATATTCTCGTGTTTAACCAAATGGATTGGGAATTGGATTGTATACCCAATGTGGTGTATGTATAAAAATGTTCATGGCAGCATGTCTATAATTATTAGTATCGATAACAAATTTAAATCAATAAAAGGTATCCAGAAATATTTGGAAATGAGTCCATATCCACTTAAATTATATCTCAACTAATGGAATGGAAAAGCAAAGGTGTGCGGTGGTGCCTATACGAGCGATATAAAGAGCGAGACGTGTTGGGGCAGTACGCTCTAAATCGGAAAAACAGGTAATCACGAATCACTTCATCTTATTAGATATGGAGCAATCTATTCCGATTCCGAGCAAGGACTGGATCAGAGTGAAACAGAAGGAAAGGGACAAAGGGTAATTTATGTTGTTAGTTGAAAGATATATAGTGTGAGTCAACCTTAACCTTTATTGCTATGTCCCTTTTAATACAGTCCTTTTTTAGTTGTTTCTTTGGGGATCAAGAAATATAAGCTTACGTGTATGTCCCTCGTACTTCTCCTAGCTATGCTAGTACTGGTACTGGTACTGCTACTAGTACTATTATTTATTTATTTTTTGTGGAGTGAGTTGGCTCTGCGATTATTCGTCGATACTGCAACCTGGGTCTAGGAGAGCTGCCACAACTTAACGAATGTTAGATGAGAACGCAACAAGTTAGCTGGAGAACAGCTATCTATTGAATGGTTCTCTCTGCTTCAATCCTTCACCTGAACGACACAGTTCATGGTTGCACCAGATGATTAATACGTTTGACCCTCCAAATGCATTGAACTCAATATGTCCTGTGGTCCACGACCCCTAGACATGTTTTTTGATTTGGACATCTCAAATCGACAGAAATCAGTGAAGTATATCCTCAAGAATGATGAAAGAGAGATCAATAAACTCTGACAAGGTTAAATAAACTAGTGATATAATCGTATCTATAGTTTCCCTAATTTTACGTGCGTTTAGTCTCTTACTTTGAGATTGAGTGCTTATATACTTCTAGAATTAACAAATGTATTATTAGAATCGGATTTTACTATTTGCTCATTCCATAAAACAGTAAAAAAAAAATAAAATAAAATAACAAAAATATACTTATAGAGTTAAGGGTTTGGATTCTTCATTATTTTATCTTTTTGAATGTTGTTATGTGTAATCATTTGTTAAGATTGTAAAGAAAAAAAGTGATAACATAATAATATCATAAAATAGATAAAAAAATCTATATATTTTTAAAAATTGATTTGTAAATCGAGATGATGAAAATGGATAATTCATTTCTTAAATTAAAAGTAAAATAATCATGTAAGAGTCTAGAAATATATATATATATATATATATAATTTGGCATTTAAATGCTCCAAAATACATTGTGGATTGGTCATTAGACTCCATCTCTTTTGTTGCTTGTGGCTATTTTATTGGGCTAAAATGATCTTGAGTGAATGAATTTTTATTCTTTTGGAAAAAAATAAAAAATAAAAGCTCAAAGATAAAAAGATAAATGCACATAAAACAAACATGAAAATGGTGTATTTACAACTTACTCTATCAATTTGTAATAATCGGAATTTGTTAATAAATAATTGCTTATGAAAGCATTGGTGTTTTTAGAATTTCATTTAAAGAGTAGGGGTATTATCGTCTAAATAAAATATTAATTCACACTTTTGTATCTTTAAAAGATACATTCAACTCCTTTCCCTTTTTTTCTTCTATTTCCTCTTATGTGTTCTCCTTCCCATGGCAATTTATTCTCCTTACCAACAAAAGTTGCAAAAAATGAAGGTAAACAAATGACTTCTATCTGTTTTTCTTCTAAGTTTTGTGATTTTGGAGTGTTAAATGTGAAATTTGGGTGTAGAAACGAAGTATTCTCACATTCTTGGTGAAAAAACTGCTAGAGATTAACTTTTTGGCTGATTGAGTTGTAATAAGTTGTTGTTTTGATGATTATTAGTGCTACAAGGAGTGCTACTATTTGGAAAAGTGTTGTGATAATGGGAGTCGTGTTGGTATTTGTCGGAATATGTAGAAACTGTGGTAGAAGATTATGAATACGGGAATTTCCACGTAAGCCTCATTTAATTCATGTGTTTGAAAAAATTATGATATCAAATTGCCTTTTTTTTGGGAAATGGAGGCATGGAAAAATAAAGTTTAGGTAAGGAAATTTTGGTTTAGGGGATTGTGTAGTGTAATTGTATGAAAGTGGAAGAAGGATTTTTTATTTTTGTTCAAAGTCAAGGGGTTCTATTATGCCGAAATTGTAGAACAGACCCTACCAATTGGATAGTAGAATAAAATAAAGGATTAGAATTCTCTAGGCTTTGTCATTTGGTTGATGGAAATTTCATCATCCAAATGGTAGAATAAAGTAAGGGAACATAATGTTCCCAAGCACCATTTGGTCAATGCAATCTAGTACCATTTGAACAATGTTGTTCTAAGGTTAATAAGTGGTTTTGCTAAGTAACCTTTTAATAGTTTGAAAAATTTATTTTCTTAAATAATTATAGATTTTCTCTTCATATTCTTCCTAAGTTTCAAATATAAAGTACATTTGAAATTTCATAAGGAGGGAGACATTAATGTTTTAAATAGTATTAAAGGGAGTTACTTATACTCATCTATCAGGATTTAGAGTTGAAGGGAAACCAATTAATCCAACCACTTAGGTATGCATATATCATGTTTGCTATTTGTGCTTATTAAGATAGAGTCTAATGAACTTAACAATTATTTGGCTAATAAATATTTGTTGCTTGTGCATAGTTGGGCTCGGGGGACCAAGAATACTAGTCATCTTAGGGGGGCATCTCAATAATCGGTATGTGGCTTTGTACCTATGTGGAGTTTCATACTAAAAAACATTTGGGTAGATTTATGTGACTCATTGACTTATGGACATAGGGAATATCTAATGTCATATAGTTATACATTATATATGTTTGTGATTGGAGTCTTGTATAACCACAAGTCTTGGGACATTAAGAGTATGTTGTATTTCACATTTAAGCAAAAGACAATCAACTAGTTGCTTGTGTTATATGTATTGCATTTGTGTGTTGCAATTCCTATAATGGTGTAACATGCGCATGTGTCTATTGGTATACTATATCGAGCAATAGGCACCCTTTTTTAGGGAACATTTTTTCAATTGCAAATATGTCTAATGAGTTGGTGATTTATGATGAGACAAGTGGGGATCCATTTATGGGAATGACGTGAGTACTATTACTATTATGAGATTAGTGCTAGTGATTGGTGGATAGAGGATAGTGTTTATTGCTAGTGTGTTAGATAATGCTTGGAGATGGAATTTGGTTTTTGTTATATGTTCTATATAATGTCTGCGTTAGTAGGATGTATTCTTTAGGAGTAAAAGACTCTATTGAATTTGTTCAATTGTCTTGATTGTGGTTGTAGAGTGAATGATGTGCCACAATCTATGATATAATAAAATAATTCCAATTCCAAAGGCGAAAAATCTACAGTAAATCGATTCCAATAATCAAATAATGAACAATAATATAAAATAAACCCTAAACCCTTACCGGATATGACGCACTAGCAAGAGAGTAGTCTCAGTACGGATTTGTTGCTATAATGCACAACAATCTAATACCGTCACTTACCACAATCCAATGGATTAATAAGAGTAAAATGAAGAACAAACTTCACTATATAATTCTCAAATGTTCAAAAAGTCCCCTATTATTACATTGCAATCCTTTTTATAAGAAAAGAAAAACAAAACTCGAAAAGCCACAAACTTAATGGGCTAAAGTACATAAGCCGTTGGCTTTAGCAAAGAAGGTCGCTGACTTTGGAAGTATGAAGGCCACTGGCTTAGGAAGGAAGGCTGCTGGCCTTGGTAGCCGACTTATTCTTTATGCCATCGGCTTTTGAGGCCGGTCCAAAAGGTAAGCTGTTAACCTTTATGGCTAGCATAAAGGTGTCCACCTCCGACTCTTGTGATTTGATTCTTGCATCAAAGAAAGTTATAATGGTCGTGATTTGATCCCATCATCTCCTTGGACATGTAGAAGATTTGTCCTCAAATCTAATGGTTCCTTTGTTTTAGATGCAAATTTATGAGAATCCCCTAGATTAAAAATTTTAGTCTACAGATGTTTGTTAACTTGAAGTTGCAGCTATCCTGAAGACTTCTGAATTTCTTGTAACTGATTCACTTTATTCAGGTCGTCTCCTAATCCCTTCCTCTTCATTAATAAGGACCTCCTTTTAGTGGCTTTATTGATCTGCTCCTGGGCTTTATGCACCTCAATTGGTGACATAAGACTTAAAACAACCTGTTTACCATCCTTTTGAAATACATAGGTGTTTCTAAACCCACCATATAGCACTCTCCTATCAAATAGTTTAGGGCCTACCTAGTAATATATGTAATGCGCACATAGGGAGAACATCGTAATCAACTTCATCCTGGTACTTTTTCCTATGCTGATTAGGACCTTAGCCTCTAAGTGATATGTAGACTGTCTCGTTCACTTAACTAGTGTAATTCATAGGGCCTAGGATATGGTGTAGTGACTATTGCAATTTATTCACTAAGCAGTAGCTATAACATTAGTTCAACTACCACCATCAATGAGAAGAGTACAAAGATTACCTTAGACTCTATAGGGAATATGGAATAGGTTTTCCCTTTGTACGTCCTCAATATCTAGAGATGTAGTCATTACCTTGCGCAAGATGTTAATAGCTAGATATTAATCATTGCCTTTGTCCTCATGTACCTCAGCATTTGGATCCTCATAATATTCCTTAACACTACTGATAAATCTATTGGCTTAACTATGTCTTCCTTGCTATTCTTACTTTCCACCTCTATAATAGTCATCACCCTTTTGTTGGGACACTAAGTAGCCATGTGTCCAATGCCCATACATTTGAAGCATTAGGTATGACGAGTCTTCCCACCTGATGACCCTAGCACTATTTGTCATATATTAGCCCAGCAACCATTTTCCCTTTTCCAGAAATTTCTCTTTCCCTATCAATAACAGTTGCATTCAATTCCACAACCTTATCAATTCCCCCTTTTTCAACCTGTTGACTATCTGACCCATGTAGCTGAGTAATGGATCCATACCTGTTACTCGATGCTCTGTATGGATTAGAATGCCTCTATCGTTCAACTTTTAAAGCCAACTGGATGGTCTCATCAAGTGTGTCATACTGCTGCAGTTCCACTATACAAGCAATCTCATATTTCAGCCTGACACAAATCTTCCCATAGTTTACTCAAGATGTTCAATGGTTCCACAATGAATCATGAGTGCCTCAGATTTTTTGGACATATTCGTTCACAATTTTACATCCTTGTCTCAAGGTTTGCAGATGCATGAATAGTTCATGCTCATAATGCTCTAGAACAAACCTTTTCCTTAGAACTCTTTTCATCTCCTGCCAAGTACGAATCTCAGCATCATCATCTCTCCTCCTATTAGCTACAAGGTTCTCCTACCACAAGGCGACATAACCTGTAATCTCGACTGCTGCCAAATGTACTCAAGTATGGTCATTGATCTCATAGCACTCAAAAAGTCCTTCTACCTTATCCTCCCAGTCTAGGTAATCCTCTACAAACCCCCTTCTAGCAATGAAGGCATCTACAATTTTACATATTCCAGACCCTTAGGAGGCCTGAACTTGCGGTTAGGATAAACCTCATCTTCAAAGTTGTCATCCCTTTCATCCCAATAAGCATGGTACTCTCTTCCAACCTGTTTGCCCTTGTTTCCTCCTAAAGCTTATTCTCTACCCATAGCATTAAGGGTTACCTTAGGTGAGGGTGCTTATGGATTTGCCACTGGCTGTTGGGGTAAGGTCATCTAATCGACCTTAGTGGCTAGGTTAGCAACTACATTGGTTAGATCCTACAATTGTTCTTTCAAAGTTCTCCTACCACCTACAGCATGACGAACCTATACTCCTCCTCCAACCTAACTATTAGCTTCATTCCCGATTCCCCTATTAACATTGTCGTTCGCATGCTTCACATAAATGCTATCTTAGCATATAATTCACAAGTCATAATCACACACTACAATAATCCCCAATTGGAACAATCCAAATTACAACCTCCGTTCGATCCCCAACACAAACAACTTCTGCTCAATCTTTAATTCAAAGCTTTGGCACAACAACAATACAACTAGGATACACAAACAAAAACAATAACTGGCCTTGATTCTATTTACACAATCGAACAATAGAATCCACAACCTACGACAACAACCATAGTAATAAACCTTAATTTCAATTGGATATGTATACCAAGAACAAGCCCAGATTAAATCACACAGCAACAACACAACCCAATCGACAACCCACGTACAACCCCCAAATTTAAAAACAATCTATCACAACAAAAATTCACAATATCAAAACCCTAATTTTGTTAAAGGAATTTCAATAGTCACAATCCCTTTTCTCAATTTGAGCTTTGATACCAAAAGATGATGTACCATAATCTATGATATAATCAAAAAATTTTCCAATTCCGAAGGCGACAATCCATAGTAATTGATTCCAACAATCAAATAACGAAAAATAACATAAAATAAACCCTAAACCTTTATCGGATATGATGCACTAGCAAGAGAGTAGTCCTAGTACGAATTTGTTGATATGACACACAACAATCCAATACCGTCACTCGCCACAATCTAATGGATTGATAAGAGTAAAATAAAGAACAAACTTCACTATATAATTCTCAAATGTTGAAAAAGTTCCCCATTCTTACATAGCAATCCTATTTATAAGAAAAGAAAAAAAAAACTTGAAAAGCCACAAAATCAATTGGCTGAAGTACATAAGCCGCTGACTTTGAAAGTATGAAGGCCATTGGCTTGGAGGGGAAAGGGCCGCGCCTTAGTGTTTAACACCGCTAGCCTTGATGGCTAGCCTTGGTGGCTAGCTTATCCTCTACGCCGTTGGCTTTGAGGTTGGTCCAAAAGGTAAGCCACTGGCCTTTATGGTTGGCCTAAAGGTGTCCACCTCTGGCTCTTGTGATTTGATTCTTGCGTCGAAGAAAGTTGTAATGGTCGTGATTTGATTCCCATAAGTGAAACTCATATAATCACTTAATAATGTTAATTTGGGATGTATACCCATGTGAATTTGTTGTTATTATAGGTGTTTGCAGTTTATTAGTTAGTTTCTAAGCCTTTGCATGTAACTTATTGATGACACATGATGGGCTATATGTTTCCTAAGTTTTGGGTGTCACAACTTATGTGATATCAGAGCTTAGGTTTATTAATCCTTAGTAAAATTTAGGAATTGAATCATTAAGACGGTTAGATGTGAAGAGTATGGGTAGAATGCAAGTTTGTTGCTAAAATGAATTAGTTTGATATATTGATTTGTATTTGATAATTGTATTTTGATATTTGTCTTTATTTTAATAATTTTAATGCTACACTATATCGATCTGTTAGCCAAAAGAATGAATGTAGTAGGATGGGTTCTAAAAGTCTTCAAGCTTTATGCCTCACATGTGTTGAAAGAAACAAATCTTGAGCCACATTGAAGTAAGAGTGAGAAAACCTAATCGATCTTAAGAGGTGGTTACATCATAACACTTGAAGCCTACAACCAACTAATTAGCCATAGTACTCCATTAATGAGCTTAAGTAAGCTTGGGTTGTGTTTAGTTGAAGAAGATGATGGAGGCCAAGAGAGTGAGTAGACATGAGATAGAGAGTTTCAATTTTAGGTAGGGAGGGAAATGAGCATTTTAGAATCAATCCAATCTTAAATACACACCATTTTAGAATCTACCCAAGCTTAAATACACAAATTCAAATTATAAGATCATTTACCTATTTACCTCTCTTTAACTTTTTTTACTTAAGGGTAATGGGTAATTCTAATTATTAAATATTTAGATTATTTAAATTACTGCATTAACCTCAACACTTAAATACTAAAGTCAGGTTAACTTAGTAATTTTAGTTCTAAAATTTTAATTTTTACCCTTAGTTGTATTTAATTATTAATTGAATTTTCATTTAGAAAAATTTTGGTTTATTTAGCTCTCCCTACTACCTCCTCCCCTTCTCACTTAAAATAAATTTCATCCTTGAAATTTACTTGGGTCGTAAAGATCTTTGTATATTTACCCTTCACAATATCTTCTTGCTCTTATGTTGCCTCTCGGTTGAGTTGATCACTCCATTGAACTTGAACATATTTGATTACCTTGTTTCACAACACCTTCTCTTTCTAGTTAATGATTCGAACATGATACTCAGTGAAGGTCAAATTTAGCTGAATATCAAGTTGAGTTAACTCCAAAGGATCTGATATATACTTTTGAAGAAGAGACACATGGAATACATCATGAACTTTGGCTAAAGATAGTGGTAAAGCTAATCTGTAAGCTATAGCACCGATCTACTCTAATATCTCAAAAGTTCCAATATATCTCATATTCAACTTCCCTTTAGCTACGAACCTGTCGACTCTTTTAGTAGGTGATACCCTCAAGAACACATGGTCACTAACCTTGAGCTCAAGTGGTTGTTGTTTCTTATCAGCATAACTTGTATATATACTATGAGTAGCTAACACCCTTTGCTTAATTACGTGTACTTTATCCACTACTTGCTGGATAAGCTTTGGACTCAACATCCATTTCTCATTGACTTTATCCCTATGTAATGGAGATCTACACTTCCTACCTTAAAGTGCCTCATACAAAGCCATTCGAATAGTAACTAGTAGCTATTATTACAAGCAAACTCCACTAAACGTAAGTGGTCATCCTATCTTCCTAGATTGACCATCTATTTAAGGTTAAAAAGCCATATTGAATTGAAATTATGTACCTAAGGCCTGATGTAAAGATCTTCAAAATCTACTCACAAAACATAGATCTCTATTTGACACTATCAACATTAGCAACCCATGGAACTTCACAATCTCCTTGATATAAATCTTTGCCATCCTCTCTAAAGAACATCATGTCCTCAAGGGTATAAAGTGTGCAAACTTTGTCCATCTATCAACAATCACCCATACCACTTGATGTGCGCTCTTCTAATTGTATCAAATTATAAATTTATGAGCCCAAAGAAATCTAGTAATCGAGTTAAGCAAATATACCTATCTAATATAGTATAGATTTTAGTGAGTGTCGTCCTCAAGGATCTTGAAAACAATACTAGTATTACCATTTTTCTACTATTTAATCTAAATCTTAATATGAGAATAATAGTTTGAACTATTGATTAACTAATCTAACAACTGTAAGGTTATTATAATTGCTTTAATAGATGAATTCAATCACAAAACATACCCTTTATCTTGATCCACTATGTTCCTTATCTTTCTAATAATAATGATACGATTCCAAGAGTGAAAATACGAGCACCAAAAAAAGGAGGACATAGGCGTCGAGAGGACCTAAGGTGAAGTCAGGCCAGCCTTAAGCCGGCCTTGAATAAAGGTCGGCCGAGTTCACCTCAAGGTCGTCAGCCTTGGAGCCGGTGATACGAACCACGCCAACCGTGACGAAACCCAATACCAATACGTTCGGAATTCGTTGCCTAAGACGCCCAAACACCTAAAGTGGAAACTGCGACCCGTTGTCTATAAGCGAGACAAGAACCTTGGTATAAAATGAAGACGCCACAATCGGGATGAAAGACCGATTAATAAGTCGGGATGAACACCACAGAAATTAATCCGATAAGTTCGATTTAGTTCTTGAAGAACCAAGAGAGGTGCCTCTCAAAAGTGTTTAATGTTTAAAGATGTAAATTCTTAGTTGTTCTAAACCCTAGGAGCTTTTATACTGGGGTTACAATTCGTGAAAAACAAGTCCAAAACGACGTAGCTTAGATAAGCTGCGTAAAAACACGAAACAGAACAAGTTGGCCGGCAGGGGATACACGGCCGTGTACTTTGGCCGTGTATGGTTCTGTGCCAATTCTTGTCTCCTTACACGGCCGTGCCTTTTAGCCGTGTGTCTGGCCGTGTATGATTCTGTGAAATTTTGAGATTCCTACACGGCCGTCCCTTTGAAAATACACCCCCTCTTCACCCATGCCCGGTGTGACTTGAAAAAAGCAAGGGTTTTCCCCCCATGGTTGTTCCAATCCGTTCCAACTTCATGATTGCCCAATCCTTTTGGTTCATGGACAACCTTATCAACCCTTTTAAAGTGCTTTTTGAGTCGTTTCGCTCGATTTCTTTGATGGGCCCAGGCGACACTTTAAGAGGATCTACATTTTTTTTCCCGGCTTGGCTCTCATCAGGATTCATCTTTCCCCCTCTTTTGAAAAGGATTTGCCCCTAAAATCATTCCCTGCATCAAATGGACCAGATCGTACATAAAATGGACCTTAGGATACTCATGGAAATTTTTTTCTTGTAGGCATTATCATTGATTTTTAAAGATCGGAAAGGGACTGTCCCCCCGGGGGTTAACTTGGCTCCTCTGCAAGGAAAAAACTCTCCTTGCAAAATGCCCCCAAACCCAATTCCGACTGAAAAATTTGGGTCTCTGCCCTTGTTCACCCTTGAAGGACCCTGGCTTTTTGTTTTACAACCTACTCTTACCTGTCATGTACTTTTACAAATTTCCCCTTAGAACAGCATCAAAACTCACAAATTGTTAAGTGGCAATGGCAATAAAAAAATGGGAAAAACCAATGATTTAAAAAACCATAAAATCTCAAATAAAAGAACAATGGGTGTGCTAAAAAAAGGGCCCTTTTATATGCAAACCCACAAAGGGTTTAGAAATCCTTCCAAGTCCTAATGTTCTTCTCTTTGATTTCCCCTAAAAATTTAAATTTAAAAGCCCTTTTAAACCACATCAATTTGCCATTTGTAAGTCGAAAAACCCCTTATTGGTAATGAAATTGTTTTTTATGTTGAATTTTAGTGATTTTTGAAGAAAATGATGCTTAATGGAATGAATTTTAAATTTTTGGGATTTCTAGAGTATTTGGACCCAAAGGGAAAGGATTTTGAAGATGGATCAATTTTGGGAAAGGTTTGGGATAAAATACAGTGAAAAAAAGAATTCTGGAAAGACACAAGCGAGTACGGCCCATGATTTTGCTTGTTAACTAGTGGATGTTGGAAAGTACACGAGTGAGATACACCCCATTATTTGTGTGTATCTGAAGGGATGTTTGGAAAGTACACGAGAAAAGTACACCCCCATGTACTTTGCTTGTGTATCTAAGTTTTGCTGCTGTGCAACGATGTTTAAAAAATACACAAATAATGTACACCCCCATGTCTTGCCGTGTTTTCACATAAGGGCAATTGGAAGAAAGCATGAGATACACAAACGAGATACACTACTCGGTTCCATTCGTGTTGTATCAACCCGGGTCTTTTTAAAAATAGACCGTAGTTCCCCAAAAGGGGTTTTTCTTTTTTTTACTTGCTCTGCATCAAACAGCAGGCAAAAGAAATTTATAAATTAAAAAGGAAATTTTGAAGCCCAAAGAAGAAGAAGTTCATTTTTAAGGCTGTGATAAGAATTTTTTTTATTTTTCCCAGAATTGTTTTTTTGTTTGCCCCAATTTATGGGGGAGTAGACTCTAAATCTAGATTTTATTCAAAAATTTCTTATTGTGATAAGATTCGATTTTTAATGCAAAGTTGTTGACTTTCTTATGTTTTAATTGCAGCTTTCAATGTTTCTTAATTCATAGACCCGGGGAAAATGAATTTTGCATGATATCATTTTATTTAAATTTGAGAAATTGCTTTATGATTATTTTTAATGAATTTAAATGAGTTTTGATTGTTCTTCAGAGATAGGAAAAAGAGTTTCTGTTTACATCAAATTTTTTTGATGCGAGTTCATGTGCTTATGAAATTCTGGTTGCTTTAATTTAAAGGAAGTTTATTTGTAAACCAAAGATTAGAAGGAAATTATTGAGAAATAGTTAACTTATGGGAATTCGACAGTATAAAAGTCAATTACGTCTCTTCATAAATCAATAAATTTTACTTGTAGAGAAGGAGTAAAATAAATCTAGGTTTTTTTGTTAATTTGATAAATCTTGATGAGTTTTGTTTTAAGTTTCGGTAATTAAGTTTTAAACCAACTTTTTTTTTAAAGCGTGGGTTAGTTTAATGGGAAACGAATTTTAACTAGTATTGGGTTCTTATGGGAGCCCTTTTGTATTTGACAAAATTTAAACATCCCGGTGGACATTTGCCTATTGAACGTAGTTAAAATTGGAAACAGGTTTATAAATATTGAAATACGATTGGCAACGATCAATTTTTTGGCCCCTTTTCCCGGGGTAACCCCAATTTTTAGAAACACTTTTTATTATTAATTTAACAATTTATTTTTTCTTATTTTTTTTTCCCTTTTTTTCCTGAAAATTTTGGAGTAAAATTGATTTATATTACGTTTATAGTGCATGCCCAGAATCGTCTAAGGAACTTGCTATTTTTAATCCTGACCAAAAAAAAATTGTTTCCCGATCAAAAAAAAAACACTCGATGGAGTAAACATCTTTTGGGTTTTCAAGGAAAATACTGAAGGAAGAATGGCTGATCAATTCAATAATTGCTCAAGAGCTAAACAAGGAAAGTTGCCGTGGACCCCCCAAATACAACGGGTTGATAATAGGGGGCCCGGGTTAATGACCCCTAGAACCAATTCTGATTTTCCCAGGCCAAACGTTAGCGTCAGTTTTAGCATATCCTCCTCGAGTGGAGGCAAATAATTTTTGAATTTAAAAGCCTGCCGGATTTAATGGTGCACAAAAAACCCAATTTGATGGTTTGCGGGATGAAGATCCAAATGCGCTATCCAATCTTTTTGGGATTGTGATCCTTAAAATTTTAAAAGGGAGTTAGTGATGATTCATCCGTCTCTTTGGGGAAAGGCAAAGCATGGTGAATTCTTTACCGAGGAACTCCTTACTACATGGAAAGGTCTGATTAAGAAGTTTATGGACAAATTCTTCCCCCTTAAAAGCCCGCAAAACTTTGAGTGAGATTCAATCTTCCATCGATGAAGGGGAACGTTGTATAAAACCCGGGGAGAGATTTAAGGATCAATGGGGAAATGCCCACCCCCATGGGACCCTAGAGGGTTAAATTTTAGATATTTTTAAGGGGTTTTAATATCAAACGAGAAAAACAGTAGTCCGAGCGGGGGCACCTGAACCATAAACTCCTGAAAAAAGTTTGTCTTTTGGGAAGACAGGCCGCGAATAATTAAGAATGGTCAAATTTTTGGGGCAGAGAAAAAAGGTGGCGGCATTCTTGAAGTGGATGGGCTACTTTACATGTCAAAGTTGAGGTTATTAAAAAGATCGAGGATTGGTTTCTCACAACATCGTTGGCTATTGTAAACCCTTTGGGTGGGGAAAAAGGAAAAAACGAGCAGTGGATTTTTTGGGAAAACCCCAATTGGGCCCCTAGAACAATCCATACAACAATTTTATAGCCCGGGATGGAGAAATCACCCAAATGTTTTTTGGGAGAACAACAGAAAATTTTAAAAAGGGCAATCCGAACCCTCCACCAGGTTATCAGGGGCCAATGGTCCGATTCCCAAACCGCCAATTGAAGTCTTTCACAAAGTTCATAAAGGGTTTCAGAAGATCGAAAAAGTTTAGATTTGTTCAAAAAAATCAGGATCGGCCTGAGGAATCATGGGGATTAATACACAATCTTGAAAACCAGGGCGGTAGTAGCTAAGCTTCTATCGAGAGATCCAAGGGTTTATTCCGGGGAAAACCGGAAACCCCCCGAGAGAACTGTTAAAATTGCAAATTACGAAGTGGTAAGGAAATACAACCCAAAAGGGTTTAAGAAGAAGAAGTCGGGTGACTGAACCCGCAAAAAAACAAGGTTCTAAAAAGGGGGAAAGCATTCAGAAAAATCACCTAAAAGAAAAATTCCCTCCATTAATCCAGAAAACAAGCCCAATGTTCCTTATCCAGCACGATCAAGAAGGGGCAAAAACAGTGGGACTATGGCAGATTTTTAGAGAAATTCAAGCAAATTTCATATCAACCCTTTCCCCTGGGTTAGGCTTTCAAAAGCCACTACGCAAAATTTTTGAAAAAGTTGCTATTGAACAAAAGGAAGCTTAAGAGTTCTCCCCTTTAACTTTAGGAGGAGAAGCTCTGCGGGAAAATTTAGAACAAAAAACCCCCAAAAAAGTTAAAAAATCCTGGGGTTTACCATCCCCTTTCCCGTAGGGAATTTACGAAGAAAGGGATTTGGGTTTTTTTGGGAGCCAGTTTAATTTTATGCCCTACAAGATGTTCCCGAAATTGGGTATTTGGAGAGCCCAAAACGACCAAAAGAGTCTTCAATTAGCATCGATCAGTCAAATTTCCCCAGAGGAGTAGTTTAAGATGAAAAGTGAAGGGAAGATTTTCTTCCGGGAGATTTGTCATCCTTGACATGGAAGCAGATGTGGAGGTCCCTTTAATTGGGGAGGCCGTTTTTGGTATGTGAGCCATAATTGTGTTTGGGGGTGGGAAGTTGTGTTGAGAAGGGAAAAGAAGGGTCAAGGAAAATGCCCGACGTCCTTTAAAAAGCTTTCATCATGAGATACATTATTTTTAATCAATACCCCGACTTCGCGTTTCGGATTCATTGCAAGACTGTTTATTTGGGGATGATTGGAATTTTGTTTGATAAAGGGGAGAAAGGCAACCTAAAATTGGCGATTAAGAAGTTGTCACCGCTTAACAATAAAACCTGAGTTGAGAGAAGAAAAAAGTTTGAGGTTGAATAGATCCACCCTTCAGAGATTGAAACCTTCAATTGGGAAAACCCCCGAGTGAATTTAAAAAAATGCCAAAACTACCTCCCAAAAGCGTTTTTGGAAGAAGATTCTAAACTTCCAGTCATAATTGCATCAAATCGGGGCGAGACAGAGGAAAGGTTATTGCTGTCCTGGGGCAACACAAAAAGCAATTTTCTGGAAAAAATTCAGATATAAAGGGATTAAACCATCGTTTTGTCACAAAAATTTTGTGGAAAATTGTGTAAGCCAATGGTACCCGCACGTCAACTAACCCAAAAAGGAAATGTTGTCAAAAAGGAAGTCATCAAATTGCTTTTATCAGGAAATGATCTACCCATTTCTGATGTCTGGGTGGCCCCCCTCAATAGTTCCGGGGAAAAAAGGGGTTTTGCGTAGTACCCAATGAAAAAATGAGCTCATCCCGTGGAACTATCATGGATGGAAGGTTTTTTAGATTACTAAACTAAATGAGCAAATCGAAAGGTTTTTCCTCTTCCATTTGGACCAAAAAGCTTGAAAGGTTTGTGGTCTGATATTACTGTTTCCTTGATGGGGGTGTCTGGTATTTTCGATTTTTACACACCCAAGACCGGAAAGGAAATTTAAAAGCCCTTTTTTGGGGCCTTCGCTTTTCGACGCATGCCCTTTTGGATTATGCAACCCCAGCCACCTTTCAGCGATGCATGGGCATTTTGGGAATGGTAGGAGACAAGAGGAAATTTAAAAATGGATGATTTTCTTTTTGGGAATTCTTTTTATGAGTGTCTACACATCTTTAGTTGTGTTGCAATGTTGTGAAGACACTAAAACCCGGTCCTAAATTAGGGGAAGTGCCTTTTATGGGAAAGAAGGATTGTCTTTTGGGGTTTTAAAATTCCAGAAGGTAATTTCAAGGGAATGGTCAAAAGGCCCAAACATTACCTGGGGGCCAAAAAGTTTTTGGAAGAAAAGGAGGAGCTGAACCTCATTCTCATCCCATTTTACTCCCCGGTTCATTACGTCAGCTAAAAGACGTTAAACAACAGCGCTTCTTGGGAGGGAACCCATGTTACTTTGTAAGTTTTCTTCTTTATTTATTTTTCTTTTTTTTTTTATCTCTATTGTTTTGGAGTAACTTTTGGGACAGCAAGATACAGAGGGGCTAACCAAATTTTTGGGTTTTATGAAAGAAACTTAAAGAGCGAGCTTCTTTAAAACTCTAAGTGTGGGAAATTTTGGATGGGAGACCTTTTTTAAGGGGGTGCAAGTGAAGTGTTGACATTGTCTTTTGATCTGACAAGGGGGACACTATGGTATATCTTTTTTTCACACATGCTAGAGGGGCCTAATTTTAAATTTTTCAAAAAAATTTGGGGGGGAAACTCAGGCGTACCTCCCGTGCATTCAAAATATGTCATTTATAAATATTTTAAAACAGAAAAAGGACGTGCTCATGTACCCGGGCGTGTATTTAACCCCCATAAGGGACAATTTAAAACATGAACAAAGGGACACCTTTTGTACCGGTCGGTTCTGACCCACAGAAACCCCCCCCCCATTCACGAACAAGGACACGCCATGTACCTAGTGTGTGTTTGACTCAAGAATGTTCCCCCTTTTTAAAACACGAATAAGGTCACGTCGTGTACCTGGTCGGTTTTTAAAACCCCAAAAAGCTCCCCACGATACATGAACAAGATATAGTCGTGTACCTGGGGTGTTTAACCACAGAAAGATCTTCCCAATACCCGAACGGGTTTAAAAGCTGGTACTAACCCCAGAAAAGAATCCCAAAATACACGAACGGACTCGGTCGTGTATCTAAATTTTTTGTTGTATAAAAAGGGCTCCTCATTTCAATTTTCCCTTTACACGTATCTCCATTCGTGTATTTGACCTATTTCTCACTTTACTCCATACGGTGATTGTTCCTTCCACACTACAAATTTCTTCCGCTCAAGGTTTTTTGGGGAAATAGGTTCTCTCTTCTTCTTCTTCAATACTTATTTCAATACGGTTGTGCTCGGTTTTTTTCAGACCACCAACTGCTTGCACTATGGTGTGGGTTTTGAGTGATTTGCATTTTGGAAGTCGATTGTTGATAGATTGTAGCATTTTGAACTCACATGAATATGTTGTTGGATTCATGATGGTTGCCAAACAAGTGAATCAACGTTAGGGTTTGAACATGATATTTTGGGACTTTGATTTTGCGGGTTTCTGAACTTAAAAAACCCAAACCCCTTTTTTGGAAAACCATTGTGATTGCTCCAAATGGTCAAAAAGACTTTTTTTTTAAAAACCCCAAATTTTTAAAATAAAAAAAAGAAAACCCCGGGCAAAAAACGGGAGGTCCCATTTTACCCCCCGTCCACCTCCCCGAAGAGTTGGGGAAGGACCCCCTGGAGCAAGAAGCGGTTTAAAAATTCTATGGAAAATTTTTTGGGGGCCCAAAACCAAATTTGGGGGGTTGGGGCTCAGAAGGGTTGGGCTAGTTCAACCAATGAAGGAGCCCTTTAAACCACCCGGCCTTTTGGAAAGGCCCCTATTCACCATCAAAAAACCAGAAATATGGGGGGGATGTTACTTTGGGTTCTTATCCATTGAAATACAAAGACAGAAATTAAAAAAAGGATGGGAAAACCTTTTAGTTTTAAAGTGTAGGGGGCAACGGCAAAAATGTATTTACCCGCCAGTTCTGTTCACAGGGGCCCTTCTACACTGAAGCTTTTCCCTTTGGACATCTGAGTTTCAAGATTTTACTTTTGCCGTTGGCCTTCCAAGGGTGAAAAAAATCAGGTACTTTGGGGAGGAGTTGATTTGGAAATTGACTAAGAGTATTTCCATCCGCCCCAAAAGCCTCTCTAATTAAGGTACTCCCTTTAAAAGTTTTTTCCAATTGGTCTTGACAAACACAATTGGACCCCGGGAAAGAGCATTTAAGGGAGTTATCAATAACTTCGAAATTTTTTCTATCTTTACAGCATCTCCCACGGATTTAAAATTTAAAATTTTGGGGTTTGGGATTTGGGGCCCTTTTATCTAGGGGAGATAGGAAACATGACTCCCGTTCAAAGGGGGGTTTTATTATGGCAGCTTCTCACTCATTTGTTAAGAGCAATGGCCCATTTTCCAAAAACCCTTTGGCCCTAGGGGCCCCCAAGTGCAATCAGGAAAAAAATCTCTGGGGGGGCCCTTTTTTCCCAAAGGGGGGAAAAAAAAAAACCACAGGAACTTCCCCCGCACTTCTAGCAACCCCGCCTCCTTCTCAAAATCCCCCAAAATTTGCTCCCTCCTCTTTCTTCACCTGGTGAGTCTTCTTTTTCCTACATGGGGAGGGGGGTGCTTGCCCGGGTTAGCATCCATTGGGAAACCCAAGGTAAAGATGAAAGTGCAACTAAAAAGGGATGAAAAAAGGAACAAAAAAAAATTAAAAATTTTAATAGTTCACCCCTTCCAGTGGCGGGTTTTAATTTGCTTCCCAGAGGGCAAGTAGTTTGCCCCCCTTTTGCCTCTTCCCCTGAAGCTGAAGAGGAAGTTTAGGCCCCGCGGCGATAAAGACAAGGAAAAGAAGAAAAAAAGTGAGGGAGGAAAGTGAAGAGGAAACTGAGGAAAACCCCTGAGGGGGAAATGGAACCAAACCAATGCCCAAAGGGGGAGGAAAGTGAGGAAGAAGAGGAAAAAGAAAAAAGATGATGAAATGAGGGAAAAACCCTTCTGAAGAATGAATGACTTCAAGTTACCTATTTTTTCTGAAATTTTAGAAGCTCTTTCTATGAGTTGACTCTTTCCCTTTTTGGATGAAATGTAAAAATGACTTATAACTATTTACTCCCTTTTTCCTTTCCCTTTTTGTTTGTGTTGAACCTTTTTTGCTCTGGGGGCTACTTTCGAATGCAACTTTGGCCCATTAAACCCTTTCCCTTTGGGGAACTTTTATAAATATAGATGATTGTCATTCGCTTGCTATGCAAAATTTTCCAACACCTGTTTAATCCCCGGGAAGTTCAATTCCCTTTTTTTTTTTTTTTTTCTTTTTATCTCTTTATTTCTCATTACGTTCTTTTAAAAGATAAAAACTTTTGGGGGCAATGTTCCCCAACCTAAGGTGGGGAAAGGGGATTTTTAAAGAAAATTTATAAGGGTTTGCTGAATTGTAAGAGTCATTCAAAAAAATTCCCCCAAATTTTTTTTTTTTCTCTTTGTGCTGATAATCGAATTTTGAAATCATGTTTGCAAATTACTTTAGTATTATGAGTCATTCAAATCATTTTTTTTGAAAAGTGTGCAGGCTTAGGGAATTTTGGGGATGGATTTCCCGGGAAATTTCCCAATGCAAATATTCAAGCTACCCACTAATGGCACAAAATGATCGGGGTTTTTACTCAATTAGAGCAAATCGAAAAAACCCCGGGAAAAAAGAAAAACGAAAATTTTCGCATATTGCATTTTACTGGGGGAAAAAACTCTAGAAAAAATTGAAAATTTTTCCAAATTTCGGGGCAAACAGCAAAATTTTGGAATTTTCTACCCCCAAAAATTTTTGGAAATGTGGGCAAACCCTCGTGCAATTTCCCAAAGGGTTTTGGGCATTACTTCCCCAACAAAATTTGGGTTGTACGAATGGTCCCGGGTTTTTACGAAGTTCGGATGGATTTGCTAAAACTCCATAAAATCTAAAAACGGGCATTTAATTACCCAAATGAGGGCAATTGTATTCATGTTGGGAAACAAATTGTTTCCACGCAAAAAGAGTTTTTAAAATAGCGTGAAAAAAATACCAAAAAGTGTACCGGATCGGAAAGTAATAGTGAAGAAGAGTGTCAAACCCACGAAGATTTTTAAAAGAAAATAGACCTTTTTTCAATTTCTATTTACTATTTGGGCAATGATTTTGATGAAAAATTAAAATGAATTATGCTAAATGCTAAAAAAGAGGATTATTTTTAAAAAATTGATAAATTGATGGTGGGAAATAGAATCCCCCCTAATTCTACAAAACCCTTTTTTGGCCTTCCCCATTTTAAATAATAACTCAAAAAGGTTTTTTGGATTTTCACAAAGAAATTAAAAAAACCTTAACCCTTTTACAAGTTTTTAAAGAAATTTTTAACCCCCAATTTTTAATTTAATAGCTCCCGCTAATTCAAATCAAATGAGGATTCTAATTCAAAATTTCAAAAATTTCCCAATTATTTTGTTTTCCCAAAAAACTTTAAAAAAAATTTTCCTAACCCCTTTGGTGAAAAATTTAAAAAAATATTGCATGAAACACTTAGGTCAATTTTAAAAAAATTTCAATAACCCTGCTTCCACATAAAATTTTTTAAATCTTACTTGGGAAATTTTCCTGATAAAACCAAAATTTCTTTTTCGAGTCATTTACATTTCAAATGCATTGATTTCAATTACAAAATACAATTCATGGGCAGGACTTCTATATAAAAATTTTCCCCCATATCTACATTTCCTATAACAGGGAATACAATGATCTTTTTAGTTTAAATTTATGACTTCATCATGTTTCCCACAAGGATGATTTAGAACATTTTAGTTTTGAATTTCATAAAAAAAATTTGAAATAAATAGGGGGCAAGGGAAATTCATTTTGAAAAAAAACAAAAATAAAAAAAATAAATGGCATAAAAAAAATAAAGAAATTTTGAAAATAGGGTATAATTTCAAGAACTTTACAAAATTTAATTTCTTTTTTTCAAACTAAAATTTGAATAACATGAAATGTAAAGGAATTAAAGAAAACATAAAAAACCTAAAGGGTTTGTAAGGGGAAATTTTAATGATTTCAAAGAAAAACAAAGGATGCCCAAACAAAAAAATCAAAATAAAAGGATTCTCAAACAAAAAGGGGGTTTTTAAAAAAAAAGGGGATGCTAAACAAAAATGCTTAAAAAAAAAGGGGTTTCCCCCTAAGGTTCACCAAGGGGCCCATTTTTTGTCCAAAAAAGGAAGGGGGGTAAGGTTTATTGATTTGGGTTTTTGAGTCAGCAAATTAAAAAAAGATACGATTTTGCAAGATTTTCGCAAAGGAAACCGGGGGGAATTTTTGAGGCGGTTTAAAAGGCCCGGGTCAAGGCCCCGGGGGCTTTAATGCTTTTTTAAAGGGCCCGGGTTTTTTTAGGTGGCTCAAGGGCCCGGGTCAAAGCCCGGGGGCCCCGAAAGTTTGGCCCGGGCCCCGGCCGGGCGGCCCTTTATTACAAAAATTTCCCCTCGCTTCTTCAATTTTTTGAAAAAAATCCCCCAAATTTAAAAATTTTAATTTTCTTTTGGGGCCCAAAACCCGTATTTTCACAAAAAAACACCATTAAGTTCAATTTTTTTTATATTTTCTTTTTAAAATTGGAAAAAAATTTAATTAAGTCCAAAAGAAAAATAAGTAAAAATGTGATCTTATCACAAATCCCCCACACTTGAACTTTTTCTTGTTTTCCCAAGCAAAATAATTGATTTAAAAAAAGAGGGAAAACCCTCTTTTAAAATTTTGGTGCCCCTTGTTCTGACCATAAATGGGAAAATTTTTTAACTAGTTAAAAATCTTTGTTTTAAATTTAAATAGTTAAACCCAAATACAACAGATTTTTAATCCCAGTGTTTAACAAAAGAAAAAAATACTATTTCCCTAAAGGGAAAAAAATTTTTTAAAACTTCATTGGTTATTAGCAAGTATCATCTCCCTCAATTTTACTTCTCTAAACAAGATAACAGGAGTGAAAGCATATGGTATCCATTTTTTTTCCTAGAATTTCTCCCTTTTTTTTTTCCCTTAATTGACAGTTGAGTGAGACTTCACTTTTCTGAGGAACCAAAGCTCGCCCATGTCAACCTGGTTTTCATTAAGGTACTAAATTTTTGCCTTTTCGCCCTTCTCGTTATTGTGAGTTCATTGAGTCGGCACATCCTGGGCTCATCGCCTAAGTGACCGGGTTTTAAAGGGACCCTTACGAACTCTTCCTCACACTAACATTTAAGATTGGATACTCTTAACTCACTTTCCTGAGTTATTGGAGTAAAGGCTCTTTTTTTTTTTTTTAAGGGATCACTAAGTAAAATATTTCATTTACCTCTTTCATTAGGTGTTAAGGTATTCTCAAAGAAATTTCAAGAGAGATTTATCCCAACCAATTTTTCCTTGAAGTAAACTTGCTTGTTTTTTTCAACTTAAGGACTCAATCTCAAGTTCAAAGGCTAAACATAGGGTAAACCCCATTCTCTAGAGATTTTACTATTAAATTTTAACTATGTAAACTAGTCACAATAGTGGCGAGTAGGGCACCAATCTAAGTCAATTCAGGAATTTCATTTAAGGACATAATAAAGCATGGGATTTGTAAGCTCATGATGTGTGCAATCATTATACTTCTACATTTATAATCCCTTCCCCACACTTAAATTGGACAAT
The DNA here is from genome assembly GCA_037954665.1 of Laguncularia racemosa. Lineage (NCBI taxonomy): Eukaryota > Viridiplantae > Streptophyta > Magnoliopsida > Myrtales > Combretaceae > Laguncularia > Laguncularia racemosa. The sequence goes on along the minus strand of JBBMOL010001259.1, from coordinate 9,968 downwards.
GTCCTCATTGTTCCTAATATATCACAAAATTAAGGAAAAGAATGTCAATGCGGAAATTGAAATACTGGTACTTCCCTGGTGTAAAATTGTTCATCAGGAAGAAAATTCTCCCAAATGTCTGTCATCCTTAAAGTGTCTTGAATGCACCGTGGCTCTTATCCAGCCTTGAATTAGTTTCTTCTTTTTTTTTTTTTGTAACGAAATTAAACACTAGTGTATATACTTATTGAGCATGGGCTGCCTCCAGAAGCGCTTAGTTTATAGTCGCTAGCCGACTTTTCCAATTCAAGTTTCTTGAATCTCCTAAATCCACAATTGTGGCATTTCTATCAACATGTTCCCCTTCATAGTAATGTTTAAGAAGATAACCATTTACTTTGAAAGTACAGTTGTCTTCTGCCTTCAACTCAACTGCACCATAAGGAAACACATTAACAATTTCAAATGGTCCAGACCATCGTGATTTCAACTTACCTGGGAATAGCTTCAATCGAGAGTTGTACAATAAGACTCTTTGACCAGGCAAGAACTCTCGCTGTAAGATGTTCTTATCATGCCATCGCTTTGCTCTCTCCTTGTAAATTCTCGCATTTTCATTGCTTCTCTCTCATCATCTCGGCCATTTGATTCAATTGGAGCAACCTCTTTTCACCTGCAGCTTGCAACTCAAAGTTAAGGTATTTATGGCCCAGTATGCCTTGTGCTCAAGCTCTACGGGTAGGTGACATGATTTACCAAAAACAATCTTGTAAGGGGACATTCCAGTAGGTGTTTTAAAAGCTGTTCTATAAGCCCACAATGCATCATCAAGTTTTAAAGACCAATCCTTTCGGGATGCATTGACAGTTTTCTCTAAGATTCGCTTAATTTCCCTATTGGATACCTCAACCTGTCTACACGTTTGTGGATGATAAGGGGTGGCAATTTTGTGAGTAACTCCATATTTTAATATAATTTCTCAAATTGCCTGTTACAAAAATGTGTTCCCCCATCACTTATTATAGCTCTAGGTACCCCAAATCTTGAAAATATATTCTTTTTTCAAAAATTTAATGACAACCCTGCTGTCATTAGTTTGTAGAGCAACTGCCTCTACCCATTTCGAAACATAATCAACAGCTAAAAGAATATATTTGTTTGAAAAAGATGAGGGAAAAGGACCCATAAAGTCGATTCCCCAAACGTCAAAAAGTCCAATTACAAGTATATTATTTTGTGGTAATTCATGTCTTCTTGAAATATTGCCAGTCCTTTGGCATTGAGCACAAGTCATAATGAAGTCCCTGCAATCATGAAACAAACTGGGCCAATAAAATCCGCAAGATAAAATTTTTGCTACCGTTTTTTTTCCATACCAAAGTGACCTCCTACCTCTCTAGAATGACAATGTTGTATAATGCTAAGCTGTTCACTTTCAGGTACGCATCGTCTAATTATTTGGTCAGCACAATTTTTAAAGAGATATGGTTCATCCCAAAAATAAAACTTCACATCATGTAAAAATTTCTTTTTCTGTTGGTAGGATAAACCATATGGAGTGATTTTGCTAACCAAATAATTAATGATATCAGCATACCAAGGTAATCCTTGAACTTATACTACATGCAATTGTTCATTAGGGTAACTTTTCATTAATAGGTGAATAAAAAAAAATTAGATTCCAGACGGGATAAATGATCAGCCACCACATTTTCAGTTCCCTTCTTATCTTTAATTTCCAGGTTAAATTTCTTGCAGTAGTAGAATCCATCGAATTAACCTAGTTTTAGCATCAACTTTAGCAAATAAATACTTAAGGGCAGCATGGTCAGTATATACTATGATTTTAGAACCTATTAGGTAAGGCCGGAATTTATCGATGCAAATATAACTGCTAAAAGTTCTTTTTCAGTTGTGGCATAATTCCTTTGGGCCTCATTTAAGGTTTCTACTCGCATAGTATATTACATGAAATGACTTATCTTTTCTTTGCCCAAGTACCGCTCCAACAGCAATGTCGCTGGCATCGCACATTAACTCGAAGGGAAGCTCCCAGTCAGGTGCAACAATCACTGGTGTAGTAGTGAGCTTCTCCTTCAATAGATTAAATGCCTGCAAACAATTATCATAAAAATAAAGGCAGAATCTTTTTCTAGTAAATTACAAAGAGGTCTTGAGATTTTAGAGAAGTCCTGATAAATCTCCTATAGAAGCCAGCATGTCCAAGAAGCTTCTGATTCCTTTCACTGTAGTAGGTGGTGGTAGCTTCTCTATCACCTCTACTTTTGCCCTGTCAACCTCAATTCCCTACTTAGATACTTTGTGCCCTAAGACTATTCCCTCTCTTACCATGAAATGGCATTTTTCCCAATTAAGAAGCAGATTAGTTTCCTTGCATCTCTTAAGCACACATCCTAAATTTGTTAGACATGTTTCAAATGACTTCCAAAAACAGAAAAATCATCCATGAATATTTCAATGAAATTTTCTATCATGTCAGAAAATATGGACATCATGCATCTTTGAAATGTAGCAGGTGCATTACAAAGACCAAAGGGCATTCTTCTAAAAGCAAATGTGCCATAGGGACAAGTAAAGGTGGTTTTCTCCTAGTCCTTGGGTGCTATATGGATTTGATTGTAACCAAAATAACCATCTAAAAAGCAGTAATAATCATACCCTGCAAGTTTTTCTAACATCTGATCTATAAAAGGAGGGGGAAATGATCTTTGCGGGGTAGCATGATTCAGTTTCCTATAGTCTATACAGACTCTCCAACCAGTTACAGTGCAAGTGGGAATTAATTCATTAGCCTCATTTTGTACTACAGTCATACCACCTTTTTTTGGTACAACTTGGACAAGACTAACCCATTTACTATCAGAAATTGGAAAATAATGCCTGCATCTAACAATTTAAGTACTTCTTTTTTTACAACTTCCTTAAGAGTTGGGTTAAGTCTTCTTTGTGGTTGTACTGTAGGTTTACACTCAGCTTCAAGAAATATCTTATGAGTACAAATTGAAGGGCTAATTCCCTTAATATCAGCAATGGTCCACCCGATAGCTTCCTTATGTTCTCTTAGAACATCCAAAGTTGTTGCTCTTGATCACCTGTCAAAGAAGAAGAAATGATTATTGGCAAAGTATCATTTGTTCCAAGATAAGCATACTTTAAATGACTAGGCAAAGGTTTAAGTTCAAGCACCAGGGGTTGTGTCAATGATGGCATCGGTTTCTTCTCAGTGGTGCCCAGCTCCTCATAGTGTCGAGTCTTGAATTCATAAACTTGTTCAGTATGTTCTTCTTGGGGTTCATCCTCATCATCACTACCAATTATCTAAATCCCTAAGGACTGACTCCATCATGTCCACACCTACATTCTCTTCCATGAACTCAAAGGAAAGCTCATCAACACTATCAATAGTGTAACAGGATTTACAGTCATCAAATTTCTTTGTAGCCTCATACACATTAAACGTGACTTGTTCATCCATAACTCTTAAAGTAAGCTTACCTCGTTCCACATCAATCAATGCCTTACCTGTTGCCAGGAATGGTCTTCCTAAGATCATGGGTACCTCTCTATCTTCTTCCATTTCCAAGACTATAAAGTCAACTGGAAAGATGAATTTTTCCACTTTTACTAGGACATTCTCCACTATACCTTTGGGTACTTGACACTTCTATCCGCAAGTTGTAAGGTGACGTGCGTCTCCTTACATTCTCCAAGTCCTAGTTTTCTGAAAATGGGTAGAGGCATTAAAATTTATACTTGCACCAGAATCTATAAGTACTTTATCAAAATGAAAATTACCAATAGTGCAAGGAACAGTAAAACTTCCCTAATCTCTTTGTTTTCTTAGCAAATTGGATAAATTCTTTTGTAAGATCATAGAACATTCCTCTGTAAGCATCACTGGTTCATTCCCTTCAATCTTCCTTTTCTTTATGAGTAAATCCTTCATGAACCTAGCATATGATGGCATCTGCTGAAGTGCCTCTGCAAAAGGAATGTTAATTTGCAAATTTTTAAAGACTTCTAAAAATTTAGCAAATTGTGAATCCAATTGCTGTTGCTTCAGCCTTCCTGGGAAAGGAATAGGAGGAACATATGCTTGCACTTTTGGTGAATTTTGCTTTGGTTCCTCTTCCTTTTGTTTCCCTTTATCCTTCTCTAGGTTAACCTCCTCTTCCTCAAGTTTCTTATCAACCAATTCCTTACCACTTCTTAGCATAATAGCATTTACACCCTTAGGATTCTGCTCAGTATTACTAGGTAAAGACCCGAATGGTCTATTACTCAACTGTTGAGACATTTGACTAAGTTGATTTTCAAGATTCCTAATGGTGGCTTGTTGATTTTGCAACATTGTGTCAGTCTTCTCCATATAACTTATCATGAGTTCTTCCATTTTAGACTGACCTTGCTGAGAAGAGGTATTATGATTAGGATATTGTTGATGGGGAGTATTATGATTAGGACCTTGCTTTTGAAATCCAGGGGTTTTAAGTGCATTGTTATCATTTCTCCATGAGAAATTTGGATGATTACGCTACCCTGGATTGTAGGTGTTTGAATAAGGTCCTTGATTTCCTCTTTGGAAATTATTGACAAAATTTACTTGCTCTCCATGGGATGAGGAGGAAAAGTTTCCAGATGGGCACTCAAGAGTTGAGTGTGGTCCTGAGCATAACTCACAACAAGAAATTTGATTAACATTAAAAGATGGTGCAGAGGTGAGTTTACTTAACTGAGCGGTAAGAGCAGAAATCTGAGCTGTTAAGGTGTCCATGTCATTGACAGATGCTACTTTAGACTTACCTCTTTCATGTTGCCAATTATGTGCACTAGAGGCCATTTCATCTATCAAAGCACTAGCCTCTTCATATGTCTTACTCATTAGTGCACCACCAGAAGCAGCATCTACTAGAGATCTCAATGTATCATCTAAACTGAGATAGAATATCTCAATAAGGAGATTATCTGGTAATCTATGATGGGGGCATTTTCTAATTGCCTCCTTGAATCTTTCCCATGCTTCATACAGTGATTCACCACTAAACTTAGTGAAGTTTGTGATGTCATTTCTTAACCTAGCAGTTCTAGCAGGTGGAAAAAATCTCCTTAAAAATTTAGATGAGAGATCAACCCAAGTGGTTATAGAGTCTTGTGGTAATGAATTGTACCAAGCCCTAGCTTTTTCTCTAAGTGAAAACGGAAAAAGTTGTAGCCTAATTACATCATCAGATACATTATTCATTTTCACTGTATTACAATATTGAAGAAATACTGCAATATGCTCATCAGGACTCTCATTTGGATATCCTCCAAATTGATTTGATTGAACCATTTGAACGAGTGTTGGTTTTAATTCAAAATTGTTAGCCTGAATTGTTGGTCTTCTTATTGCAGGACCTGAAACAACAGGTATCGTGTATTCCCAAAGTGCTCTACCAACCCCCTGAATTCGATTGTTGTTCTCATCTGCCATGTTCTCTTCTTCCTTTCTTCTCTGCACTCTTCTAAGTTGTCGCAAGGTGCGTTCTATCTCAAGATTAATTGGTAAAAGTTCAGCACTTCTACTCTTGCGCATAAAAAGAACCTCAAAGAGAACAGGAAACGATCACATAATGAAAATTAAATTAAATTAAATTAAATTAAATAACAAAATAATTGCGCCTAAATTAACAATAGAATCTGAAGATGGTCTAATATTAATCAATCCCCGGCAACGGCACCAAAAACTTGATCCACGCAAAAAGAGATATAAAATGAGCGTGAATAAATACCGGCAAGTGTACCGGATCGGATCAAGTAATATAGTGAGAGAAGAGTGTCGAACCACGAAGATTGATTAAGTAATAGACCTTTATCAATTTCTACTATTATTTAGGCAATGATGTTTGATGAGAATTGAATGAATTATGCTAAATGCTCAAAAAGAGGATTATGTTTAAAAATTGATAAATTGATGGTGGGAAATAGTATCCACCCCAATTCTACTAATCATATTGCCTTCATGTTATAATAACTCATAGCTATATGGATTTTCACAAGAAATTAACAAAACCTTAATCCTTTATCAAGTGTTAAAGTAATGTTACCTCAATTTAATTTAATAGCTCCCGCTAATTCAAATCAAATGAGGATTCTAATTCACAATCATAAATTTCCCAATTATATGATTGCCTAATATATTTAAAATAATTTCTCCTAATCCCTTAGTGAAAAATTTAATAAAAATATTGCATGAAACACTTAGGTCAATTTCTAATAAAATTCAATAACGCTGCTTCCACATGAATTATTAAATCTTACTTAGGAATTCCTGATAAAACCTAAATTTCTCTTTCGAGTCATTTACATTTCTGTGCATTGATTTCAATTACAAAATACAATTTATAGCAGGATTTCTTATATGAAAATTCCGCATATCTACATTTCCTATAACATGAATACAATGATCATTTTAGTTTGAATTATGGCTTCATCATGTTTCCCACAAGGATGATTTAGAACATTATAGTATGAATTGCATAAAAACAATTGAAATAAATAGGTGCAATGGAATTCATATTGAACAACAAGAATAAACTAATAAATGGCATAAAAGAAAATAAAGTAATTGAAATAATAGCTATAATCTTCAAGAACTTCAGCAAAATAACTTTCTTTCTTCAAACTAAAATTTGGAATAACATGAAATGTAAAGGAATTAAAGAAACATAAAATCCTAAAGTTCGTAAGGGAATTCTAATAATTTCAAAGAAAGACAAAGGATGCTAAACAAAGAATCAAAACAAAAGGATTCTCAAACAAAAGGGGATTCTAAACAAAAGGGGATGCTAAACAAAAGATGCTAAACAAAAGGGGATGCTCCCAAGGTTCACACAAGGGGCCTATTTATAGATCTAAAGAGGAGGGGGATAAGGTTGATCTGATGAGGATTTGAGTCAGCAAATTAAATAAGATACGATTTTGGAGAGATTTTCGCAATGGATATCCGGGGAGTAATGAAGGCCGATTCAAGGCCGGCTCAAGGTCGGCAGCTTTAATGCTTTTTAAGGCCGGTTTAATATAGGCTGGCTCAAGGCCGGCTCAAAGCCGGCGGCCTTGAATGTAGGCCGGCCCAAGGCCGGCTGCCTTTATTGCAATCCTCCGCTCGCTTCTTCAATTTTGTGAAAAACTCCTCCAATTAAATTGTAATTTACTTTTGGGTCCTCAAAACCTGTATTTTCACAATAAACACCATTAAGTATCATTTCTTTATATTTTCTTATAATATTGAAATAAATTTAATATAAGTATAATGTGATCTTATCACAAATCAAACTAATTTGGAAAACATGCTCACGTTGCGGCTGATTGAACTTATTGGGGTAAAACTCTAGAAGCCATTGCAAATTTGCCGACGTTGTGGCAAATAGAATTAATTTCGGACATTGTAACGTAACCTCAACCAATGCAGCAAACTCATGCAAATTTACCAATTTTCGCCATATTTCAAAAATATAGAAGGGTTCTACAAACCGACACGAGTTAGTTTACGAAGTTGGGACAGAATTGCCAAAATCTGATGCAATTGCATCAAACTAGCACACAGTACACGAATGAGGGCAAATTTATTAAGTTAAAGTAAATCACACAAATTTGGGAAGACATGCTCAAATTGTACTCATTAGAGAAAAATATAGAAACCATTGCAAATTAGTTAAAACCGTGGCTAACAGCAATAGTTTTGGCCATTCTAACGAAATTTTGGATATTGCAGCAAACTCGTGCGAATTTTCCAAGTTTGGCAATCTTCACAAATTAACTAAGTTTTGCAAACCGGTGAAGTTACAAAGTTGGATGGATTTGCCAAAATTTAATACAAAACTTAAACTACCACCATGGCGCGAATGATGCATTTTTACTCAAGTTGGAGCAATTGAACAATTTGGACAGCATACTCAAATTCCACTCACTAGGAAAAACTCTAGAAACCTTTGCACATTTTAAAATTGTGGCAAACAGCAATATTTTGGCCATTATAAAGAGATTTTGGACACCATAGCAAGCTCGAGCAATTTACTGAGTTTTTGCCTTATTTCACCAATTAAACAGGGTTTTAACGAATCGGCGAGGTTTACAAAGTTAGGATGGATTGCTAAAATTCAAAGAAAATTCTTGAGTTAGCGCAATTACACGAATGACAGCTATTGTATTCAGGTCGGAAAAAATCAAAGGAATTCGGAAAACATACTCACATTGCGTAGATTGCACTCATTGGGGGAAAACACTAGAACCTTTGCAAATTTGCTGAAGTTGTGGTAAATAGAATTAATTTTGGCCATTGCAACGTCACTTTAGACAATGTAGCAAACTTGTGCAAGTTTACCAAGTTTTGCCATATTTCACAAATTAAGTAGGGTTCACAAACCGGCTCGAGTTTACGAAGTTAGGATGGAATTGCCAAAATCCAACGCAAATGCATCCAACAAGCACACAGTACATGAACGAGGGCAAATTTATTAAGCTGAAGCAAATCACACAAATTTGAAGCACGCTCAAATTGCATTCATTAGGGAAAACACTAGAAACTTTGCAAATTAAGCAAATTGTGGCTATAGCAATGGTTTTGGCATTCTATCGAGATATTGTATCTAACTCGTGCGAATTACTAGTTCGGCAATAGTTCACAAATAAGCGGGTTTTGCTAGTCGGTGCAGGCATAAGAAGTTGGCATGGATTTCCAAAATTAATGCAAATACTTCAAGCTAGCACTAATGGCACGGATGATGGGTTTTACTCATGTTGGAGCAAATTGAAAAACCTGGAAACATACGCAAATAGCGACATATTGCACTCACTAGGGAAAACTCTAGAAACCTTTGCAAATTTTTCGAATTCGTGGCAACGGTAATAATTTTTGCCATTCTAGCGAAATTTTGGACATTGTAGCGAACTCGTGCAAATTTACCAAGTTTTGGCTTACTGCACCAACTAAACAGGTTGTACGAACGGCGAGGTTTACAAAAGTTTGGGTGTGGAATTGCCAAAACTCATGAAATACTACGAACTAGCACTAATTACACGAATGACGGCAATTGTATTCATTTGGAACAAATCAAACTAATTCGAAAACATGCTTTCGTTGTGGCTGATTGCACTCATTGGAGAAAACTCTAGAAGCCTTTGCAAATTTGCGACGTTGTGGCAAATAGAATTAATTTCGGCCATTGAACTTAACCTCAGCCAATGCAGCAAATTGTGCGATTTGCCATTTACCATATTTCATAAATATAGAAGGGTTACACAAACCGGTGCGAGTTAGTTTACGAAGTTGGGACGGAATTCCAAAATCCGTTGCAAATGAATCAAACTAGCACACAGTACACAAATTTGGGAAGGCACACTCAAATTATATCATTAGGGAAAAATAGAAACCATTGTAAATTGGGTTTTAAATTCGTGGCTAATAGCAATAGCTAGGCCATTCAAGAAATTTTATATATTGCAAATCGGCAATACCAAGTTTAGCAATTCTTCACAAATTATAGTGATTTTGAAACCAGTGCAAGTTAGAAGTTAGGATGGATTTGCCAAAATTCAATACAAAAAATAAAGCTAGCATTAACGGCACGAATGATGGCAAGTTTATCAGTTGGAGCAAATCAGCAAATTTGGACAGCATACTTAAATTCACTCACTAGGAAAAACTAGAAAACTTGAATTTTCCAAAATTGTGGCTAACAGTATAATTTGGCATTGTAAAAGATTTTGGACACGATGAGCACGTCGAATTACGGTTTGGTATTGACCAATTAATAGGTTTAAACGAAATGAGTTTACGAGGGGGAGGATTGCAAAATTAAAGAAATTTTGAGAAGAATTACTCGAAGCGGAATTAAATTTGGTGGAACAAATAAGAATTTGGAAAAACTACATTGGAAGTGCATCTTGGTGAAACTAGAACTTGCAATTCTGAAGTGTGGAATGAATTA
>JBBMOL010001258.1:0-43992 GCA_037954665.1 Laguncularia racemosa | reverse complement strand
CATGGTTAGCCCATAGGGGGCACTTTTTGAGACAATCCCATCAAAGGTTAGTTAGTCCATAGGGGGCACTTTCCTAAAAATCTACCTCAAGGTTAGCTCATAGGGAGCACTTTCTGAGGCATTCCACTCAAGGTTAGTCAGCCCATGAGGGGCACTTTCCTAAACCATACCGATTAGTCAGCTCTCGGGGCACTTTTCGGAAATATTCCTCCAAACAGTTGCTAGTCTAACAAGACGCTTCTGTTGATAGGTAGCCAGCTCATAAGGGCGCTTCCTGAGTAAATTTTCTTTCCAAGGTTGCAAGTCTGATAAGACGCTTCTTATAATCATTTCTCATACATTCCTACACAATGATGGAGACAGGCCCCATCGCCAATTAGTCAGCCCATAAAGCACTTTTTGGGAAGGAACATTACCTTGAATTTTTAGGAACATCTTCAATCGTAGAATTATTAGCTCTTGGAGCATTTTCCTACCAAAATCCATTCAAGAGGCCAAAAATGGCGTCTTCTTTTTTGTCTTTGTAGTTAAGTTTTTCAAACTTTACTACAAAGAGGGGCAGCTGTAAACACCCCATTTTTGCCCTAGGAATCAATAATAATAAAAAATAATCAATTTTCAATTTTTTCCAATTTTTCCTTAATTTAGCATAAATAATAAAAATATCTAAAAAAATAAAAATAAATAGGAAAACACATCAATTTTGAAAAATGATTTCAGAAATGGAAATAATAAATAATGAATAATTTTTATAAATTTTTGAAATTTCAAAATAATACAAAAAATGGAAAAATCGCATTGCATATATGCAATTTGCAATATAAAGAAAATCGAGAAATTGGGCCAGCTCAGCTGGCTCGTGCGTGCGTATAGGGAACGTGTGAAGGCTGGAGGTCGCGAGTTCGAATCCCCCCGCATGCGCTCGGCAAAAAAAATTTCTTTCCTTTCGCCTGGAGCTGCCATGTGGCAGCGTGTGATTGGCCAAAGAAAATCACGCGTGTTGCGCGTGATCGTCTTCCTCACCCGGACAGACGCGAGGAGAAGCCAGAGCAAGTCCGATGAAGGTGGAATCGATCATTTTTTTTCAAATCTTCTAGATTATTGTCAAGATAAAGCCGAATCCATAAGATAAATCAAAGAAAAACAATAGATCAACATCAAATCACCGGGATAAAATCAAATCTAAAAACGGAAGAAATTCGGATTTATCTAAATCGGCCGATTTGAGCCTATCCAAGAGGGTTTCCGGACGCCTATAAATAGAGGAGGAGGTGAGGAAGCCAGAGGACGAATCACAATTGAGAGAAAGTGAGAAACGAGGGCAAATCGGAGAGCACCGGAGAAACCCAAAACCGCGATCGCCGGCCGGAGTTGAACCACCACCAGGAGGCGATCTGGGAGCAAACCACCGCCACCATTGGATTCAGCAACCTCGAGAAGCTAGGATTCGACACCTCACCCGCTGCAAAAGGCCACCGGAACGCCGTGAACGAGCCTTCCTCGCCGCCGTGTCCGATCGACCCGACCCGCGCACTGACCCGGATCCAGGTAAGTCGGATTTTCCGGATTTTTTTTATTTAATTAATTTTTTTTATTTATTTATTATGAATTAATTAATTAATTTATTATTTTTTATTTAGTTATTTATTTATTTGTTTATGTTTTATTTTTAATAAATAGGAAAATGTAGAAATTAGATTTTTCTAGAATTTAATAATGTAGAAAAATAAAAATAAATAGATAAATAAAAAAATAGAAAAAAAAAACGTTAGGAAAATAATAATAAAATTTTAGATGTCAAAATAGGATGGATAATAAACCAAAAATCCAAAAATTCCCAAAAATCACGAAAATCAACAAAAATTCCCAAAATTCACAAAAATCCCCAAAATTCTCAGAAATCACAAAAATAACAAAAAATCATAAAAATCATAAAAAAAATTCAAAAAGTATAAAAGAATCATAAAAAATGAGTTTTAGCACTTAGAAAAATCATTTTTCTTCAAATAAACCCAAAATTGATGTTTTTCCCTAAAATCATTTTCAAAATAAAATCAAAGCTTAGGCTTAGAAGTTTTTTTTAGAAAAAAAATCCCAAAAATGATAAAAACATAAAACTAAAAGAGGTTTCATAAATTAAAATTCACCAACACACTTAAAGTTTTCAGAAAAGCGAACTACGGCTTGTTTGATCCTGAGTAGCAGGTACGTAGGCACCCATTCGGGTCAACCCATAAAATTAATGAAAAATCCTTTTCTTAAAATAATTCAAAAACGTAATAAAAAGTAACAGAAACACAATAAAAACACATTTCTATAGATGAACAATTTTAGGAGATTAGGTGGTAACCGTAAAGGTTTTAATAGGTTAGTCTCCGGACTTAGAAACTCTGGTTTTCCCTTTTCCTCTTTTCACAAAAACGAAAAGAGGAAATCACGACGACTAGTGGTCTAAATTAAGAATAATCCGCTCCTTTAGTCTTAATTCAATTTTCCCAACAACAGTTGGGTGGCGTCTCCAAAAATCAAACGAAATTCCTAATTCAAGTCGAGGATCTACATTAGATGAGCATAGGGTCTAGTCTAGATCGGATTAGGAATGGGAAAATTCAAAAATTAGACTCGACAACGGGCCATGGTTGTATGACAGGATGGTATTACATAATGGGTATAGAAATACTTATATGGTCCAACAAGATGGTAAATGTATAGTATTGAACCTTATGTCGCCATCAGAGGTCTAGAAGATGTAAAGACAGATAAGACAACCATTAAAGATTTTTGAGGATCATAGCCACAGGATTAAACCTTCAAAGGACTAAACTATTCAGAGGCAAATGTGTTCATCTTTAGAGGTTCTAGAGGCTTATGAGCAATTAAGCAAACCATTAGAGGATCCTGAGAGTCAGAGTCAGATGAACCCATCACTAGAGGATCAGGCTATTCAAAGATAGTTATGTCCACCTCTAGAGGTTTCAAAGGGCCATGAGTAGTTGAGTAAACCATTAGAGGGCCATGAGGGTAAAAAACATACAGGTGAATTAGGAAAGGAGGCCACAATATCAGTGGAATAGGTTGAAATAGGAGAGGCCTTAGTAGATAATGGACCGTTACATGTGTTGCAGATGAGATATATCCTAAAAATGGAGGAGAGAAAACAATCACTCCCTATGGTATTTCAGATATTGGGATTCTGCAGTGATACATCTTCAAATGACTTGCTAGGAGGATATAGAGTCTTTACTACATTTGATTTGTCAGATTTGAGGACAAATCTTTTTGTGGCTCGAGGAGATGATAGGAATCAAAATTCTATAAGACCTATCATTAGGGCAAAAACCAAAAGATTTCAAATCTTGGCGATGAGGGTCCTTTTTTAACAACTCGACTCTGGAATTGTTTGTTTACTAACCTCTTTTCTATTACTCTTGTATTGTATATTCCAACAGGCACACTTATCAGGCTTTACAGGGTGATGGACAAACTCACTAAGACTTAGCTTGTGGGTTATTCATGGACTGACCTAATCCGACGATGAGCTAAACCGATGAATCCTATTGAAGAGCTAGCTTGTTGAAGATTATTTTGTACTTGTAATTTATTTCTTTGAACCATTTATGTTGTAAGTTTTTGGGACATTTTATTTGGATTGTATTTTATGTTTTTAGGACCAGCCACCCTATAGTGGCATAGTTGTAATTTTCTAGTCATTTTAATCCTATAGGGAGCTAGTATAAGTATTTGCTTAAGTAAGGTTTTGAGGGGGGGAATACACTTGAAAATTGCAGCAAACATTTTTATGAGAGATTAGGGTTTCCTAAGATTTCATAGGACTCTTATCAATTTCAATCCAATTGGAATTGTGGCGAGTTTGCAACCTAATGAATTGTGAGTTATATCAATTCCCTAAGTTGATTTCCTTTTCATCACTAGTGTGTAATATCTAGGGTTGATTAGGGTAGGTTCTTATTATTTTGATTTTGGCATCATTTGTGATCCCAAGATTCATTCATATTATGTTATCAAATTGATTTGTTTTATATCATTATATTGCCTTCAATTTGTCTTATATTGCTTTGCATGGAATTCCTATCATATTAAGATGAAAATTCCTTCCTTCTAAAGGAAGAATGATCCTGATGTCTATCTTGAGTGGGAGAAAAAGGTGGAATTGGTTTTTGATTGTCATAACTACTTTGAAGTCAAGAAGGTGAAATTGGTTGCTATAGAATTTTCTAACTATGCTATAATTTGGTGGGACCAATTTTTATCAAATAGGAGGAGGAATAGAGAGCCACCAATAGAGACTTGGGAGGAGGAATATCATAAGGAGATGGAGGTTGTGATGATTAGGGTGAATGTTGAGGAGGACCGAAAAGCTACTATAGCTAGGTTCTTGGTAGGCTTGAATCAGGATATGCAGAATGTGGTGGAGCTGCAACATTATATAAAACTGGATGATGTGGTTTGCATGGTGATTAAGGTGGAGAAGTAACTCAAGTGGAAAGGTAGTAGTTCCACACCTGCAAGATCGAGTTCTTCCAACTGGAGAGCTAATACAGGGAAGAAGGAGGATAAGCAGTTCCACTCCAAACCAATGCTAGAATAAAAAGTAAAATTGGCATCTCATGGGAATAAAGGTAAACCCGATTCTTTTCCTAATAGGAATTGTGATATTAAGTGTTTTAAATGCCAAGGCAGGGGCATATAGTGAGTTAATGTCCGAACAAATGACTTATGGTGATGTAGGATGATGGAGAGATTGAGACAAATAGTAAGTTAGAACATGAATCCATGCCATCAGTGGAGGATGTTGATGAGGGGGGAGAATATGTTGTTCAAGGGGAGATGTTGGTAGCCAGGAGGGCTTTGAGTGTGCAGATAAAGGAAGAGAAGAATGTGCAATGGGAGAACATATTTCATACTAGGTGTCTTATTAAAGACAAGGTATGTAGTGTGATTATTGATGGTGGGAGTTGTACAAATGTTGCCAGCATGACCATGGTTGAGAAATTAGGGCTTCCCACAAGTAAGCATCCTCGCCCTTATAAATTGCAGTGGTTAAATGATAGTGGTGAAGTGAGGGTTACAAAACAGGTGTTAGTTTCTTTTAGTATTGGAAAGTACGTGGATAAAGTTCTTTGTGATGTAATTCCAATGCAAGCTACACACTTGTTGCTAGGTAGGCCATGGCAGTTTGATAGATAGGTGAAACATGATAGATTCACCAATAAATACTCTTTTGTACATGATCAGGGGCCTATTACTCTTTGTCCTCTGACTCCCAGTGAGGTATATGAGGATCAAGTGAGGTTATAAAGAGAGAGTTAACAAAAAAGAGCTAGTGAAAATAAAAGAGTGAATGCTGCTGCAAAAGAAAAAGAGAGTTTGAGAAAAGAGAAAGTAAAGAATGGGAGAATTGAATACTGAGAGAAAAATAGAGAGAAAAGAAAATTTTTATACAAGGGCTAGTGATGTTAAAAAGGCTTTGTTCTTAGGAACAAAGAGACCTATGATAGTACTCTTATATAAAGAGGTACTTCTTAGCTCTAACCAACTTGACACTTCTTTGCCAAGTTCTGTTATTTCTCTATTGCTGGAATTTGAAGATGTTTTTCTAGATGAAATTCCAAAAGGATTACCTCTCATCTGAGGAATTGAGCATCAGATCAACTTTATACCTGGTGCAAACAATCCAAACTGACCCACTTATGGGAGTAATCTTGAGGAAACAAAGGAACTCTAAAAACAAGTTAGTGAGCTAATGGGCAAGGGGTATATGAGAGAAAACATGAGCCCATGTGCAGTTCCCATGATTTTAGTTCTTAAGAAAGATGGGTTTTGGAGGATGTGTGTTGACTGTCGAGCGATCAATAACATAACGGTAAAGTATCGTCATCCTATTCCTTGATTAGACGGCATGTTAGATGAATTACATGGTTCCTGTATTTTCTCTAAAATTGATCTGAAAAGTGGGTACCATCAAATTAGAATGAAAGAAGGATATGAGTGGAAGACTGCATTAAAACAAAGTATTGTTTATATGAATGGCTAGTTATGCCCTTTGGGTTAACTAATGCACCAAGTACTTTCATGAGATCAATGAACCATATTTTGCATGCTTTTATTGGAAAATTTATAATGGTCTATTTTCATGATATCCTTATTTATAGTAATAATTTAGATGATCATTTATTTCATTTGAATTTTGTTTTAGAAGTGCTGCAATAGGAAAAGCTATTTACTAATCTTAAGAAGTGCACTTTTTGTACAGATAAACTTCTTTTCCTTGGTTTTGTTGTTAGTTTTTAGGGAATCTAGGTTGATGAGGAGATGATGTGCCTAATTCCACTTAGAAGCACAATTAAAAGACTTAAGAAAAGCAATCTCAAGTTAACAACAAATCGGATCCACAAGGGGCAAAATTCACGTGAACCCTAGTAAGATGTAATAAATTCCAAATGCTCAAAGTTATAATTGTAATACCACAATGATAATCTCTTCTAATAACACCCTAATCACATATAATTCCATGAAAATAATCCAAAAATTCAAAAGAAAACCTTAATTCCAAGGACTCCTTTCCACTAGTGAAAATCACGTTTTCAAGGGAATTTTCAAGGATGATTCGAATTCAATTGCAAGGGACCTTAATCAAACACAAGAATTCGACAACAATTAGAAGAAAATCTATCCAAGAACTATCTCAATTCAACCCTAGATATGACACACTAGAGAAGAAAAGAAATCACAACAAGATGAAATTGATACTACTCACAATTTCAAGATGTTGCACTCGCCACAATTTCAACTCTTGGGATTGAAATTGATAAGAGTCTAATGACAATTAGGAACCCTAATTCTCACGTGAAGAAGAAGAGTATAATCTGCAAAAAATGGCCTCCTCAAACCCTCTTTTAAGCAAGTATTTATACTTGCTACTCCTATGGTTAAAAAGTGCTCAAAATTACAAGTTTGCCACTTTTAAGATGGCTAACTGATATGAACCACGCCAACGTGTGACGAAACCAAATACCAATACATTCGGAATTGCTACCCAAGATGCCAAACAATCGAGTGGAAACCACGACCCACTGACTATATGTGAGACAAGAACCTTGGTATATGATAGAGCCATTTTATACTCAATCTTTATAGTATGAATTGTGTTAATTTATTATTGATTTTATAGAAATCATAAGGAAATGGTACTTAATTCTATTATGGTGATAAATCAGGTTAAATGGAGTCAAGGGTGCTAATTCAAGTAAATTAGAGAAGTCATCCACAACTTGGATCAAAGACAAGGATTTACACCGCTGGAGGAAAGTACATGGGCATGTAGTTGAAGTACACGGCCGTGTACTTAGTTTTGAATCAACAGGAAAATACATGGTTGAAGTACACGGTCGTGTATCTGTCTAGAAGGAGGCACGGTTTGTAATACGGCCGTGGTGCAAGTCGTGCTATACACTGCACAAGAAGGTGGAAATGTGGACTATCAACAGAGAGAGACACGGCTCGTGATCTGGCCATGGTGGAAGCCGTGGTTGAAGACGTGGTTGAAGTCGTGGTGGAAGTTGAAATGGAAGACGTGCCATATACTAAACAATGAGGAGAAATTGTGGAACATCGACCAGAGGATGACATGGCTTAGGATCTGGCCGTGGTTGAAGCCGTGGCACACACTGGACATGGATGAAGAATTGTAGATTATCCACAGAGGAAGGCACGACTTGACCCACAGCAGTATTGTAGGGCGTGCCAGGTGGACGATTATTCACTTCTCGAGATTTACATAAAAAAGGAAAGATATTTTCGTATCTTGCTAGCAAAAGATCATCTGCTATTCCCTTAACAATATAAATAGAACTAACCCTAGGGAGTTTTTCATCATCTTGGAGACAAGAAGGAAGGAAGGAGGCAAAGCAAGGAAACCGGGAACAGAGGCTTATTATGTTTTTACTTTTAATTTTCGTTTTGATGATGAACATGTGTAGCTAAGCAGATTTTCTAGCTAAAGGATCATTGAAGTTTAATTCTTTACGAATTGTGAGATCTAACCGAGTTGTCTTTAATCTATTCTTTGTTTTTAGATATTTATATATCTTTTGGAAGTTTTGTCAATATTATCTTTGTTGATTGGTATGAATTAGAGCTCTTCTACTCAATTAGCAAGTTAATATATTGTCAACTAACACGTCAAATCCGTAATTGTTTGATAGTTCTAGTCTCGGTGACACAATAGCATGTTTGATTATAAAATAGATGATCGAATTCATGTTATGGAGACGTATGATATTGTTTAAATAGGTTATCTTATAATCTACTAGCATGAATTGGTGGTCTCTCTTGTTTTTAATGCTATTGATAGATTAAATCCTAAGAGCTTGTTTAGGGTTGTCTAATCGATAAGAGAAATAATCAAAGAGCTTGTTTCGATTATCAAGAAAGTAAGGAGGGATAGGTTATTAGAGCTTGTTAATAACCATAACCAGTTTATCTTGGATAAAGGATAGAAAATATTTGCATCGATGATCAATTCCTTGAATTAAACTATCTTGATTCCTTTGCCTAGGCTTTTAACAATATTCGATTTTATTATCTTGTTTCAATATTATTTTTATTCACAAACAAAACCCCCCATTTTTCTTTTCCTCTTTATTCTTTGAATAGAAATATATTTAACCAATCCCTGTGGATACGACCCTACTCACTACTATACGCAAATCATATAATTGTCTAGGAGTAGGTTTTTATTTTTGTTGGATTCGACACCCATCAAATTTTAGCGCCGTTGCCGGGGATTGGTGTCAAATTTATTTCTATTCTTGTATGATTCGTTCTTCTCATACTGGTGAACTCACTTATAATCCGGAGATTGAGAAGACTTTTAAGAGACAGCGGAGAGAAGCTAGGCTGCATCAAAAAGAAACCGTATCATCTTCATCCCCTGGACCGAACTTGGCATCGGATTTGTCTGATTCATCGATTGATTCTGAAAAAGAAGATGATATGGAAAATCCTGAAAGAACATTGAGAGAATTAGTTGCACCGGATGTGAATCAACAACCACTTTGTATTCACTATCCTGAACTGGCTGTTGAATTTGAGTTGAAATCTGGGTTGATACATCTACTACCCACCTTTCATGGTCTTGAGAATGAAGATCCTCACAAACATTTGAAAGAGTTTCATATAGTGTGTTCTAGTATGAGGCCGTAAGGAATAACCAACGATCAAATCAAGTTACGTGCTTTTCCATTTTCTTTAAGTACTAGAGCTAAAGATTGGTTGTTTTTCTTTGCCTCCAGGTTCTAGAACCACTTGGATAGATATGGTGAGGCTTTTCTTAGACAAATATTTCCCTGCATCTAGAGCTGCTGGTATAACAAGAGAAATTTGTGGTATCAAACAGAGGGATACCGAGACTCTTCATAAGTATTGGGAGAGGTTCAAGCAACTTTGTGCAAGCTGTCCACAACATGGGATATCTGAACAACTTCTCATCCAATACTTCTATGAAGGCCTGCTTCCGATGGAGAGGAAGATGATGGATGCTGCTAGTGGAGGCGCCATAGTGAATAAAACTCCTGGTCAAGCTAGGGAATTGATCTCCATTATGGCTGCTAATTCGCAACAATTTGGGTATAGGCATGATACATCTTTAAGGAAGGTAAATGAGGTAAGTGTTTCTAACCTTGAACATCAAATTTCTAACCTAACCTCCCTTGTGCAATAGATAGCTCTTGGAAATACACAGCAAGTGAAGGCTTGTGGAATTTGTGCTGCCCCTAATCATCCTACTGACATGTGCCCCACATTGCAAGATGACAATCATGAGCATGTCAATGCGGTAGGAGGATTCCCAGGACAGTCGCAAAGGAAACATGATCCCTACTTGAATACTTACAACCCTGGATGGAGGGATCATCCTAACTTCAGATATGGCAATAACCCACAAAATTTCCAACAATTCCAGCCTAAGCCATCAAACCAAGTACCCCAAGCTCCTTCCACTTCAGGTATGTCTCTTGAGGAAATTGTTAAATCTCTTACTGTTAATACAAAACAATTTCAGAAGGAAACAAAGCAGATCATTCAAAACATGGAAAATCAGGTAAGCTAACTTGCTTCTATTGTAAACAAGTTAGAAACTCAAGGTAAGTTACCTTCTCAAACTATTACAAATCCGAAGCAAAGCGTTAATGCAATTACCTTGAGAAGTGGAACAGAATTGTAGGGATCAAATAAGAAAGGACACCTATCTAATCTTGAGGAAGAGACTAAGAAAGAAATTTCAACTCCGAGCCAGCAGGACAACCGGATTAGAGGTTCTCTAGTTGAGCCATCAAAGGTCATGTTGACACCACCTCCTTTCCCTTCCAGATTAGCGAAATCCAAGAATGAAGCGGAAGAAAAAGAGATTCTGGAAACTTTTGGCAAAGTTGAGGTAAATATTCCTTTGCTTGATGCAATTAAGCAAATACCTCGCTATGCTAAATTTCTCAAAAAATTGTGCACTAACAAAAGGAAGCTGAAAGGTAATGAAAAGATTAGTGTGAGTGAGAATGTTTTAGCTATTATTCAGAAGAAGCTTCCTCCTAAATGTAAGGACCCAGGTATGTTTACTATTCCTTGCAAAATAGGTAATTTTGGAATCACTAAAGCCATGTGTGATCTAAGAGCTTCGATCAATGTTATGCCTTTGTCTGTTTATCAATGTTTGAATGTTGGTCCCTTGAAGGAAACATGTGTTATTGTTCAACTTGCTGACAGGTCCAATGTTTATCCTGAGGGAGTTCTAGATAATGTTTTAGTTCAAGTTAATGGGTTGGTTTTTCCTGCTGATTTTTATGTGCTTGACATGGAAGATAATGATTCTCATAATTCATCACTGATATTATTAGGGCGACCATTCCTTAAGACATCTAAGACGAAAATTGAGGTAAATGATGGTACCCTCACTATTGAATTTGATGGTGAAATGATTAAATTTAACATTTATGATGCCATGAAACATCCTAGTAATATCTCTCCTGTCTTTGTTGCGGATGTTATTGACCCATCACCACAGGCACCAAAGTTGGAATCAAAACCCTTACTCGAACATCTAGCCAGGAATGTCTAGCCAAAGACATTAAAGAAAGGCGCTTCATGGGAGGTAACCCATGTCAAAAAAAAAAAAGAAAAAAATCAATTTTAGTTTTATTTTGATTCTTTCTTTTGGATCAGCTGCAGCAAAGATACATATCATCAGATGACACTCTCTAGTGCTTAAGGGGAGAACTCCAATACCAAGGAAGTACTAGTATTCCCTTTCTCTTATCCTCTAATGTTCCTTGTGTTGTTAATTCCTCTTTAATTGTGCTGAATTAGGAACAGTGAGGACACTGTTCAAGCTAAGTGTAGGGGAGAGAATAATAAATATAGAGGATAGAGAATTGACTCATACTTTGAATGTTTGTCCTTAAGTAGTTTCAAGCCAAATTTTTCAAAATTATCATGAAATCTGGAGATTGTACTAAATGTTGTAACAAGCATCTACAAAATGTGAAATTGACTTGTTCAAATGCTTTACTCACCTACTGCTGTGATTAGAATACTTGGTTAAAATTAAGTAGTGAAATCTTTAAGAAACAAATTTATCTTGTATTTAGCTTTAGAATTAGAAGTCTAAGAGTAAGTCGAGTCCCTAAGTGAAAAATAAACAAGTTTACTTCTAGGTTATATTAGCAACTGTATACTCTTTGAAGTTGTTGTGAAAAAAAAAAAAATCAAGCATAGCCATTACTCCAATGAGTCAAGTAATTGAGTTAAGAGTATTCAAACTTGAATGTTAGAGTGAGGAAGAGTCCGTAGGGGTATCTCAAAACCCGATCACTTGAGTGACGAGCTCGAGATGTGCCGACTCAATGAACTCACTATAACAATAAGGGCAAAAAAGGCCAAAGTTCATGAAAAGAAGCGGGCAAAAACCTGTCAAAATAGATGCTTGATTAAATCATAAGAACATGAATGTAAAAATTCATTGAATGAAACAAGACTTATAATAAAAAGGGAGAAAATCTATGGAAAGAGTTGATACTATATGCTTTTACTTTATGTTGCAAGGATTATATACTTGCTAATATCCAATGAAGTTTAATTGGGTGTTTTTCTTTAGTGGATTAAGTATTTACTTTTGGAATAAAAATTCTTTTGCTAAACATGAGGATTAAAGTTTGTTTTGTTTAGATTAGCTATTAAATTTTGTCCATGGTAATTTGATCACAAGAAACCAGTTTGGTTGAAGTAGTAGACATTAAAATTACAAGTCATGAATTACAAATGAATAGATGCTTGAAATGATGAAAAGAAAGTTCGTATAATCTATGACGGATTTCTCAATTGATTTGATTCAGTTGCTTGAGGACAAGCAAGAGTTTAAGTGTGGGGGAATTTGATAAAGCCATTTTATACTCAATCTTTATAGTATGAATTGTGTTAATTTATTATTGATTTTATAGAAATCATGAGGAAATGGTACTTAATTCTATTATGGTGATAAATCAGGTTAAATGGAGTCAAGGGTGCTAATTCAAGTAAATTAGAGAAGTCATCCACAACTTGGATCAAAGACAAGGACTTACATCGCCGAGGAAAGTACATGGGCGTGTAGTTGAAGTACACGGCCGTATACTTTGTTTTGAATCAATAGGAAAATACACGGTTGAAGTACACGGCCGTGTATCTGTCTAGAAGGAGGCACGGTTTGTAATACGGCCGTGGTGCAAGCCGTGCTATACACTACACAAGAAGGTGGAAATGTGGACTATCAACAGAGAGAGACATGGTTCGTGATCTGGCCGTGGTGGAAGCCGTGGTTGAAGACATGGTTGAAGTCGTGGTGGAAGTTGAAATGGAAGACGTGCCATATACTAAACAATGAGGAGAAATTGTGGAACATTGACCAGAGGACGACACGGCTTAGGATCTGGCCGTGGTTGAAGCTGTGGCACACACTGGACATGGATGAAGAATTGTAGATTATCCACAGAGGAAGGAATGGCTTGACCCACGGCCGTGTTGTAGGGCGTGCCAGGCGGACGATTATTCACTTCTCGGGATTTACATAAAAAAGGAAAGATATTTTCGTATCTTGCTAGCAAAAGATCATCTGCCATTCCCTTGACAATATAAATAGAACTAACCTTAGGGAGTTTTTCATCATCTTGGAGACAAGAAGGAAGGAAGGAGGCAGAGCAAGGAAACCGGGAACAGAGGCTTATTATGTTTTTACTTTTAATTTTCGTTTTGATGATGAACATGTGTACCTAAGTAGATTTTCTAGCCAAAGGATCATTGAAGTTTAATTCTTTACGAATTGTGAGATCTAACTGAGTTGTCTTTAATCTATTCTTTGTTTTTAGATATTTATATATCTTTTGGAAGTTTTGTCAATATTATCTTTGTTGATTGGTATGAATTAGAGCTCTTCTACTCAATTAGCAAGTTAATATATTGTCAACTAACACGTCAAATCCGTAATTGTTTGATAGTTCTAGTCTCGGTGACATAATAACATGTTTGATTATAAAATAGATGATCGAATTCATGTTATGGAGATGTATGATCTTGTTTAAATATGTTATCTTTTAATCTACTGGCATGAATTGGTGGTCTCTCTTGTTTTTAATGCTATTGATAGATTAAATCTTAAGAGCTTGTTTAGGGTTGTCTAATCGATAAGAGAAACAATCAAAGAGCTTGTTTTGATTATCAAGAAAGTAAGGAGGGATAGTTTATTAGAGCTTGTTAATAACCATAACCAGTTTATCTTAGATAAAGGATAGAAAATATTTGCATCGATGATCAATTTCTCGAATTAAACTATCTTGATTCCTTTGGCTAGGCTTTTATCAATATTCGATTTTATTATCTTGTTTCAATATTATTTTTATTCACAAAGAAAACCCCCCATTTTTCTTTTCCTCTTTATTCTCTTTGAATAGAAATGTATTTAACCAATCCCTGTAGATACGACCCTACTCACTACTATACGCAAATCATATAATTGTCTAGGAGTAGGTTTTTATTTTTGTTGGATTCGACACCCATCAGTATATTCTGCAGATGCCATAATCGGGATGAAAGACCGATTGATAAGTCGGAATGAACGCCATGGAAGAAAATCCGATAAGTTCTAGAGTAGTTCTTTAAAGAACCAAGAGAGGAATTCTCTCAAAAGTGTTTTAAAACTTATATGTTCTATCTTCTATGTTCTAAACCCTAAGAGCTTTATATTAGGGTTTACAATTCGTAACAATGATGCCCCAAAACAACATAACTTCAATAAGTTGTGTAAAATAACAAAACAAGGACTTGAAGGCCGGCGGCCTTCAAGCCGGCGTTGGATATATACATGACTATGTACTTCTAGTCATATATCTTTCTGTGGAAATTCTTCACACAATACACAGCCGTGCCTTTGAATCGTGTATACGACCGTGTATGATTCTGTGTAACCTCCAGACTCCTATACGGCCGTGCCTTGTAAAAACACGCCCTTTTCAACCCATATCCGTTATGACTTGTACAAGAGCAAGGGCATTCCCATGGTTGTTCCAATCCTTTCCAACTTCATGATTGCTCCAATCCTTTCTGGCTTTGTGGACATCCTTTATCAACCCGTTAAGTGCTTCCTTGAATCGTTTTGCTCGAGTTCTTGTGATCGGTCCAGGTGGCACTTCAACATGATCCACATTCCATCTTCTGGCTTGACTCCCATCATGGCTCTCATCATTCCCCTCCTCTTGAAAAGGATTTGTCCTCAAATCATTGCCTGCATCAAAAGGACTCAAATCAGTAACATTAAATGTAGCACTTACTTGATACTCACCTGGTAAGTCTATCTTGTATGCATTATCATTGATGCGCTCAAGAATTTGAAATGGTCCATCGCCTCTAGGAAGTAGTTTAGATCGACGCTGCACAGGAAACCGCTCTTTGCGCATGTGAACCCAAACCCAGTCTCCAGGTTCAAAGACAGCTTGTCGACGACCCTTGTTGGCTTGTTTCACATACTACTCTGTTCTTTGCTCAATGTTTAGCCTTGCCTTCTCATGGATCTGTTTAACAAATTCTGCTTTCTTCTTGCCATCTAGATTAATATACTCAGAAATAGGCAGAGGTGATAAATCCAAAGGAGTTAGTGAATTAAAACCATACGCAATTTCAAAAGGAGTAAACTTAGTAGCAGAATGCATTGTGCAATTATAGGCAAATTCAACATGCGGCAACCAATCCTCCCAACTTTTAATGTTCTTTTTAATGACAGCCCTCAACAAAGTAGATAAAGTTCGATTCACTACCTCAGTTTGACCATCAATCTGTGGATGACAAGTAATAGAAAACAATAACTTAGTTCTTAACTTAGCCCACAAGGTCTTCTAGAAGTAGCTCAAGAACTTAGCATCTCTATCCGATACGATTGTTCTAGGCATACCATGTAATCTCACAACTTCCCTAAAGAACAAATTAGCAATATTGCAAGCATCATCTGTTTTGTGACAAGGAATGAAATGTGCCATTTTAGACTATCCACGACTACAAAAATAGAATCTCGACCATGTCTAGACCTGTGTAATCCTAACACAAAATCCATGGAAATATCTACCCAAGGCTCATGAGGAATGACACTAGACCCATATAACCCATCTAATAAGTCATCTAAGCGAGGAATGGGATGATGATACTTTACCATAATGTTGTTGATGGCATGGCAGTCAACACACATTCTCCATGACCCATCCTTCTTAGGCACCAAAATCACAGGCACTGCACATGGACTCATGCTTTCTCTCACGTACCCCTTCTCCATTAATTCATCGACCTGCCTTTGGAGTTCCTTTGTCTTCTCTAGATTGTTCCTATAAACCGGTTTGTTTGGAATCGATGCTCCGGGTACTAGGTCAATCTGGTGCTCAATACCATGAATAGGTGGTAATCCCTTTGGAATCTCCTCAAGGAAGACATCTTCAAAGTCCTGCACAATAGACACAACCACACTAGGCAAAGAGTTAAATAGTTCGTTAGTATTCAAACAAGTTTCCTTAAAAACCAGCAACAACATAGGTTGCTTCATCACTAACGCTCTCCTCACTACACTCGCTCTTGCCACACAACTCTCCTTTTGCAAGGCTGCACTCTCCTTTTCACTCACCACCAAAGTTGATCCCCCTTCAACTTGGTCTCTTACACTCTTTCCAGCCTTCCTCTCTTTTTCCTTTTGATATCGACTTTTGTGTTCCTTTTCTTTCTCGCTGTCTTTTGCTCTCTCACTCTCCCTCTGTTTTTCACTCACCTTATACTTTGCAAAAGACTGTTGTAGCTGCAACTGATCCTCATACACCTGTTTAGGTGTTAAAGGTTTAAGATTAAAGCTTTTCCCTTGGTGAACAAGCGTATACTTGTTAGAAAAGCCATCATGAACAACCTTCCTATCAAATTGCCATGGCCTCCCCAACAACACATGATACGCTTGCATCGGCACTACATCGCATGACACCTCATCCTCATACCTACCGATGCGAAAAGCAATCAAGGCTTTCTTACTCACCTTAGTCTCGCCACTATCATTCAGCCACTGCAATTTATATAGACTAGGGTGTTTAGTAGTCTTGAGTCCCAGCCTCTCGACAATAAAATTACTCACCACATTAGTGCAACTTCCTCCATCAATGATCAAACTGCAAATATGATCACCTAGATAACATCTAGTATGAAAGATATTCTCTCGTTGCACCTCCTCTTTTTCCTTCACCTGCACATTCAAAGCTCGCTTCACTACTGCCACTAACTTCCCTACTGTAGGCTCCTCGTCATCACTAGCGTCATCTAATGGAGGCATATCATCCTCTTCACTATCCCCCTCAGTCTCATACTCACCATCATCACGCATAATCATAATACGCCTATTCGGACATTGACTAGCAATATGGCATCTACCTTGGCATTTAAAACATCTAATGTCACGATTTCTAGGAGTAGAAGAATCAAGTTTACCTTGGTTACCAGGAGTAGAACCCACTTGCCTCTGCTCTCCTTTTGGTTTGGTGGGTAAAGGCTTTTCTTCCTTCTTCCATTAGTTAGTCTTCCAGGCGGATGAACCAGTACCCTGTTGAAACCGTGCAGTACTACTACCTTTCCTCCTGTGTTGGTTCTTAACCTTTATAGCCATATGAACCATATCTTCCAATTCTACATAATGCTGCAATTCCACGACATTTTGAATTTCTCTATTCAATCCAGCAAGAAACCTAGCCATGGTAGCCTCTCTATCCTCCTCTACATTCGCCCTAATCATAGTATCTTCTATCTCCTCGAAATACTCATCCACACTTCGGCTTCCCTACCTAAGAGTTAGCAATTTGTTGTGTAATTCACGATAATAATACGCAGGCACAAACCGCTTCTTCACCACCCTCTTCATCTCTTCCCACGACTCAATAGGTGGTTTGCCATTCCTTCTTCGATTTAACATTAGTTGATCCCACCACACTATGGCATAATCCGAAAATTCAATGGCAGCAAGTTTCACTTTCTTTCTCCCACTATAGTTGTGACAATCAAACACCATCTCTACCTTCTTCTCCCACTATAAGTACGTCTCGGCATCATTCTTCCCTTGGAAAGGAGGAATCTTCATCTTTATACTACTCAGTTGATTATCCTCTCTATTCCTATCTCCTCTATCTTCCTAATCCCTAGTTCCTCTATTCCTACCACTATAACCTCTATAACTCCCGACAGAAGGTTCATCAACTTCATTATCAGACATTTCATCTCCACTCCATTGCACTCTCCTAGAACAACTCTCCCTCTTACGCCCTTAGAAGACATTTTTATATTGCTCTAGTCTTTGTTCCACCGTCTCATGAAGTTGTTCCATGCCCTCCTGAAACATCCTCTTCATCTCACCCCTCAACGCCTCAATCACTAACCTAGCATCAAACCTTCCCCTCTCACTTTCAGGAGAATGTTGCCTCGACATAGTTCCTGCAGAAAAAAGATTAGTACTAACACAAATATATATAATTAAGCCTCACGATACACTCCCTTACGTGTTTCGCTCCAAGGATGATATCGCACAGTCACTCATGTATTCTCACAAGCAATAATGATATCAATTCACCAATTCTTGTTCTCAATTCTCTCGGAACTAACCCAAACTACACCAATTCCCTTCCGTAGAATTTAAAACAACTCTAGGGCTTGAAATTTTCCTCTTTTTCTTTCCGATTTTTTTTTTTTGGTTGCCTTTGTTTGTTGCTCTTGATCACGTTTCCTTTTTTTTTCTTTTCTTTGTAACAAACGTGAATAGTAGGTACTACACTTTCAGTAGACAATTAACACTATGAAATTGAGTACGAACAATTGATATGAGCGATTGGAGTTAGGGTTTTGATGTTACCTTCCTCAAACCGAACTGATGTTTTAACAAACCTAGGCTCTGATACCAAACTGATACGAACCACGCCAAGGTGTGACGAAACCCAATACCAATACGTTCGGAATTGCTACCCAAGATGCCAAACAATCGAGTGGAAACCGCGACCCGTTGCCTATAAGTGAGACAAGAACCTTGGTATATTATGTAGATGCCACAATCGGGATGAAAGACCGATTGATAAGTCGGAATGAACGCCACGGAAGAAAATCCGATAAGTTCTAGAGTAGTTCTTTAAAGAACTAAGAGAGGAATTCTCTCAAAAGTGTTTTCAAACTTGTATGTTCTATCTTCTATGTTCTAAACCCTAGGAGCTTTATATTAGGGTTTACAATTCGTAACAATGATGCCCCAAAACGACATAACTTCAATAAGTTGCGTAAAATAACAAAATAAGGACTTGAAGGCCGGCGGCCTTAGAGCTGGCGTTGGATATATACACAACCGTGTACTTCTAGTTGTGTATCTTTCTGTGGAAATTCTTGACACCATACATGGCCGTGCCTTTGAACCATGTGTACGACCGTGTATGATTTTGTGTAACCTCTAGACTCTTACACGGCTGTGCCTTGTAAAAACACGCCCTCTTCAACCCATATCCGTTATGACTTGTACAAGAGCCCATTCCCATGGTTGTTCCAATCCTTTCCAACTTCATGATTGCTCCAATCCTTTCCGGCTTCGTGGACATCCTTTATCAACCCGTTAAGTGCTTCCTTGAATCGTTTTGCTCGAGTTCTTATGATCGGTCCAGGTGGCACTTCAAGAGGATCCACATTCCATCTTTTGGCTTGGCTCCCATCATGGCTCTCATCACTAACCCTAAATGAAAGTTACAAAGAAATAAAAGTGTCCCAAACCCAAAATACAACCAAAATAGTTCATAAAACAATTACAAGATACAAAATAACATAAGTCTTCATGATCCAATGCCTCAGAATAGAAAAACAATCACAGCGGGTCTTTGATTGTCATCCTGAAAAAATGTTCTGTGTCCAACGGGAGTTATAGGACATATTGGCATCCCATGGAGAATTATATTTGTACCTGTAAGATTATTCTCAAATTTTATTAGAAATAAAGACATAAGGTAAAATATGAGCAATTTGGATCATCATCCAAATTGGGTTCTTAAAAGGTTGATAGTGTCAGAAATTTTCCCATCATCTCCTCGGGCTTCTGAAAGATTTGTCCTCAAATCTAGAGGATCAGTTGTGGAATTGAACTCTAGTATCTCTGTTGTCCTGCTCTTCCGGCTAACAATGGTAATGGATGGATTCCTGATCTGTTTCTGAAAACCCTGGACCTCAGATGGAGTCATCAGTAATAGAACTATGCGTGACTCACCCATGCTGAACATGTAGGTATTTTCAAACCCATCATGTATCACCCGTCGATCATACAACCAAGGCCAACCCAACAGTAAATGGAATGCATGCATAGGGACTATATCACAAAGGATCTCATCATGATAGTTCTACCCGACACTCACAGGAACCTTTGCCCTAAGGGTAACATGCATACTACCTCTATTATCCAGCCAATGCAAGTGATAAGGACTAGGATGTGGTATAGTAGACAGTTGTAATTTGTCTACCAGTGCAGTAGATATAACATTCGTGCAACTACCACTATCGATGATGAGTACACAAAGGTTACCTCTAATTCTGTAAGAGGTATGAAATATGTTCTCCCTCTGAATATCACTAGTGTCAGGGGATATAGATAAAACCCTGCGTAACACATTAAGGAGTAGATATTTCCCACCTGTATGCTCCTCAGGTGCGTTTGCATTCTGATCATCATAATATTCCTACAGTGTTGTTGGTAGATCTGTAGGTTCAATCTGATCATGATCATCCTCAGTATCCTCTCCAGTGTCTTCCATAACAGTCATCACCCTCTTATTTGGACACTGTGCAGCCATATGCCCAAATCCCATGCATTTAAAGCATTTTATCTAGCGCGCTTTCCCACTAGTAGATTCGGGAACAGTCTACCTCGTTTCTAGGGCCATGACCTCTTTACCCTTCCCAGTGGGTAAATTTTTTCTTATAATGGTTGGGGTAGTAATGTCCACTGCCTTTACTCCCTCACCTACCGCCTTTGTTCCCCCTAATCGACTGTCGGCTGATATAGGTCTATTAACAGTACTAGGCCTACTGCTTGGAGCCCTAAAGAAGTTGGACCTTGATAGAGCCATTTTATACTTAATCTTTATAGTATAAATTGTGTTAATTCATTATTGATTTTATAGAAATCATAAGGAAATGGTACTTAATTCTATTACGGTGATAAATCAGGTTAAATGGAGTCAAGGATGCTAATTCAAGTAAATTAGAGAAGTCATCTACAACTTAGATCAAGACAAGGAGTTACACCACCGGAGGAAAGCACATGAGCAAGTATCTGTCTAGAAGGAGGCACGGTTTGAGATCTGGCCATGTGGTAAACCGTGCTACACACTGCAGGAGAAAGAGAGACACGGCTTAGGGCACGGCCGTGGTGGCAGCCGTGGGAGAAACTGTGCTTGGAGCCGTGGTGGAAGCTAGATGTGCCAAGGAGAAGAAATTGTGGAACTTTGACAGAGGATGGCACGGCCTAAGATCTAGCCGTGGTGTAGACCGTGGTACACACTGGACAAAGATGAAGAGCTTGTAGATCATGCACAGAGGAAGGCACAGTTGAAAATCTAACCGTAGGTGGAGCCGTGGTATACACTAGACACAGAAGATGATACGTGAATTATGCACAGAGGAAGGTACGGCTTGACCCACGGCCGTGTGGTAGGGCATGCCATGCAGACGAAGATTCACTTCTCGAAATCTACTTGGAAAAGGAAAGATATTTTCGTATCTTGCTAGCAAAAGATCACATGCCATCCCTCTAACAATATAAATAGAACCAACCCTAGAGGGTGAGGGCAACTTTTTAATCTTTAATCTGGAATCTTTGGATCTTGAAGAACCTTGGACCATCTTGGAGGCAGAGCAGGCAACCGGGTTCATCATGTCTCTACTTTTTATTTTCGTTTTGTTAATGAACATGAGTAGCTAAGCTACTTTTCTAGCCAAAGGGTCATAGATGTTTAATTCTCCACGAATTGTGAGGTCTAATTGACTTGTATTTATTCTATTCTTTGTTTTTGGATATTCATGTATCTTTTGATCGTTTTGTCATTATTATCTTTGTTGATTGGTATGAATTAGAGCTCTTCTACTCAATTAGTAAGTTAATATATTGTCAACTAGCACGTCAAATCCGTAATTGTTTGATTGTTCTAGTCTTAGTGACACAATAACATGTTTGGTTATAAAAGAGATGATCGAATTCATGTTATGGAGGTGTATGATCATGTTTAAATAGGTTATCTTATAATCTACTGGCATGAATTGGTGGTCTCTCTAGTTTTTAATGCTATTGGTAGATTAAATCTTAAGCGCTTGTCTGGGGTTGTCTAATCGATAAGAGAAATAATCAAAGAGCTTCTCTTGGTTATCGAGGAAGTACGGAGAGATAGGTTGTTAGAGCTTGTTAATAACCATAACCAGTTTATCTAGGAATAAGAATAGAAAACATTTGCATCGATGATCAATTCCTTGAATTAAACTATCTTGATTCCTTTGGCTAGGCTTTTATCAATATACGATTCTATTATCTTGCTTCGACTTTATTTTGATTCATAAACAAAACCCCCCCTCGTTTTCTTTTCATCTTTATGCCCTTTGAATAGAAATATCTTTTGGATTCGACCCTACTCACCACTATATGCAAATCATATAATTGTCTAGGAGTAGGTTTTATTTTTGTTGTATTCGACACCCATCAGACCTCCTCTATCTCTCTACTTTTAAGGCCGACTGAATAGCCTCATCAAGTGTAGTATAGCATTGCAGTTCAACAATATACGCTATTTCATAATTTTGACCTGAGACAAATCGTGCTATAGTTTGTTCTGGAGGCTCAACAGACCCACACCTAATCATAAGGGTCTCAAATTCCTACACATAATCATCCACTGTTTTCCCCCTTACCTCAATGTTTGTAGTCGCATAAACAGCTCCTGTTTGTAGTGCTTAGGAATGAGCCTTTTCCATAACAATCTCTTCATGTCCCTCAAGGTCTGAACCTCAGCCTCTCCATCCCGACGCCTGTTGAAGATCAGATTCTTCCACTAGAGTACAGCATAACCTACAAATTCAACAGCAACCAATCGGACCCTGGTACTGTCATCAATCTCATAACAATTGAAGAGACCTTAGACCTTGTCCTCCAAGTCTAAGTATTCATCTGCTGATCCCTTGCCATCATAGGATGGCATCTATAGTTTCACATATTCCAAACCCCGAGGTGGCCTGAAATCCCTATTCTAATTTAGGTTTATCCTAAAATTGTCATCCCTTTCTTCCCTGTTTAGAAGATGCTCCTCACCCATCCTTCTATTTAAATTCCCATCTCCCATTACTCTGTTTTGATGAGGGTTTTGTGGAGCTACTCGAGGTGGTGCCGGTTGGTTTACCACTGGTGGTTGTGGTAATGTCATTCTATCAACTCTAGTTGCCAGTGTAGCAACTATAGTAGTGAGATCCTGGAGTTGTTCTTCCAAAGTTCTCCTACCTACCACATTATGACCCTGACCTCCACCAACCTGGCTATTAGCTTCTTCACCCATTCCCCCATTCACACTGTCATTTGACATAGTTGTAGACTCCCGTATGTTGATCCACAAAACAATTTGATTTAAGGGTACACACTCCACTACTACACTTCCCTTAACTCCACACAATAGCAACTACAAAAGACAAACAAACAAACCCACTTAACGTTACAATTATATTATTGCAACTCACGTGTAATTCTCTTCTCCACAGCACGTCACAACAACATGGTGCAACAAATTTAATTTCCAAAAGTCACTCCACGGCAACACAGAAGTAACAACAACGATGATGATGAGTTACTTCCACGGCAACAACAAGATGGATAATAATTACAAGTAGACTTCCACTTCCATGGAAAATAATGATAACATAGGACTAATATGTGACTTTCCACAAATGAATTCCGAATTCCACAATAGGCAGCAACTTTCAATTTGAAATTCAAACAACTTCACTTATTGCAAGCCTTCCTCAATTGGTAAATAATGAATTTAAATTCAAATAGCAATCATTAACTCCCACAACTTAATTGCATATGTTTGAATTCAAATAATTCCTTACTAATCAATTCTCAATGCAATATGCAAATTGTACTCCACCAATTCAGAATTACACAATGGAAATCAAAACAACAAACTACACATCCTCCTCCACGCTACAACAAGCCACAGCAAGGATTTTGGTAAGTTTTGCAAGTTCCAAAAAATTGTTGAATTAAACAACACTTTATACTTCTACCCTTCCACGAAAATTAGTGATCACAAAATGATGCAACAACCTTCCCAAACCAACTCCAACAAACAACAAAATAAACTCTAAGTCAAGGTAATTTCACAAGCTCAAAACCACAACAATCAACACAATTGCGGTTTTCACTAAATCAACTCTAATGGATGATTAACTCCACGAAATCAAATGAAACCAATTCCCTTCTCTCAACATGTGCTCTGATACCAAAAAGATGATGTGCCTAATTCCACTTAGAAGCACAATTAAAAGACTTAAGAAAAAGAAATCTCAAGTCAACAACAAATCAGATCCACAAGGGGCAAAATTCACGTGAACCCTAGTAAGATGTAATAAATTCCAAATGCTCAAAGTTATAATTGTAATACCACAATGATAATCTCTTCTAATAACACCCTAATCACATATAATTCCACGAAAATAATCCAAAAATTCAAAAGAAAACCTCAATTCCAAGGACTCCTTTCCACTAGTGAAAATCACGTTTTCAAGGGAATTTTCAAGGATGATTCGAATTCAATTGCAAGGGGCCTTAATCAAACAGAAGAATTCGACAACAATTAGATGCAAATCTGTCCATGAACTATCTCAATTCAACCCTAGATATGACACACTAGAGAAGAAAAGAAATCAGAACAAGATGAAATTGATACTACTCACAATTTCAAGGTGTTGCACTCGCCACAATTTCAACTCTTGGGATTGAAATTGATAAGAGTCTAATGACAATTAGGAACCCTAATTCTCATGTGAAGAAGAAGTGTATAATCTTCAAAAAATGGCCTCCTCAAACCCTCTTTTAAGCAAGTATTTATACTTACTACTCCTAGGGTTAAAAAGTGCTCAAAATTACAAGTTTGCCACTTTTAAGGTGGCTAACCCTAAATGAAAGTTACAAAGAAATAAAAGTGTCCCAAACCCAAAATACAACCAAAATAGTTCATAAAACAATTACAAGATACAAAATAACATAAGTCTTCATGATCCAATGCCTCGGAATAGAAAAACAATCGCAACGGGTCTTTGATTGTCATCCTGAAAAAATGTTCTGTGTCCAACGGAAGTTGTAAGACATATTGGCATCCCATGGAGAATTATATTTATACCTGTAAGATTATTCTCAAATTTTATTAGAAATAAAGACATCAGGTAAAATATGAGCAATTTCGATCATCATCCAAATTGGGTTTTGAAAAGGTTGATAGTGTCAGAAATTTTCCCATCGGGAGAAAATTCGAGCTATATAAGAATGGACAAGCTCAACTAATTTAAGCCAACTTTGTAGTTTCCATGGGCTTGCGAGTTTTTATAAACGATTTAAGAGGGACTTTAGTAGCATAGCTACACCAATGTTCAAGTGGGGAGTATAATAAGAAAAGGCTTTTCAATTAATTAAAGATAAACTAACCCATGCTCCTTTACTTGCTTTACCTAATTTTTCTAAAACATTTGAAATTGAATGTGATGGTTCAGGTTTAGGTATTGGAGCTGTTCTTATACAAGAAGGAAGACCAATCACATATTTCAGCGAAAAGCTAAATGGAGTCGCATTAAAGTACCCAACATATGACAAGGAGTTATATGCATTGGTTAAGGCATTGGAAACTTGGCAACACTACCTCTAGCCTAGGGAGTTTGTGATTCACACTGACCATAAATCCTTGAAACACTTGAAGAGTTAACACAAGCTAAATAGGAGACATGCAAGATGGGTAGAGTTTATTGAGACCTTTTCGTATGTCATCCAATACAAGCAAGGTAAGGAAAACATTGTTGAGGATGTTCTCTCAAGAAGGTACTTACTAATCTCCACTCTAGATGCTAAATTGCTTGATTTTGAACATATTAAAGAGTTATACCCTCTTGACCAAGATTTTAGTGATGACTTTGCCTGTTGTGAAAAAGGAGCTAGTGGAAAATTCTTTAGGCATGAAAGGTTTTTGTTTAAAGAAAGCAAGCTTTGTATTCCAAACTGTTCCCTTAAGGAGTTGTTAGTAAAAGAGTCCCATGGTAGAGGTTTGATGGGACACTTTGGAGTAGCTAAGACCTTGGAGATTTTGCAAAAAAGTTTTTATTGTCCACGCATGAAATGGGATGTTGAGTGAATTTGTGAGAGATGTATCACCTGTAGACAAGCTAAATCCCGAGTGCAACCCCATGGTTCGTACCGACCCCTTACTATTCCTAGTGAGCGTTGGATTTTATGTTAGGCTTACCCAATAATAGACATGGTAGAGATTCTATTTTTGTTGTTGTGGATAGATTTTCAAAGATGGAACATTTTATTCCATGTCACAAAATTAATAATGCTACACATGTGGATTTTTTCTTTAAAGAAATTGTTTAATTGCATGGTATGCCTAGAATAATTATATCTGATAGGGATGCTAAGTTCTTAAGTTACTTTTGGAAAACCTTGTGCTGTATGTTAGGAACTAAATTATTGTTTTCTACTACTTATCATCCACAGATTGATGAGCAAACAGAAGTAGTTAATAGAACTTTATCTACTTTACTAAGGACTATCATTCAAAAGAACATTAAAACATGGGAAGATTGTTTGCCACATGTTGAATTTGCTTATAATCGTTCTATACATTCTACCACTAAATTTTCACCTTTTGATATTATATGTGGATTTAATTCTTTGACTCCATTGGACTTAACTCCTTTACCTGTTTCTGAACATGTTAATTTAGATGGCAAAAAGAAAGCTGAATCTGTTAAGTAGATTCATGAAAAGGCCAAACTCAATATAGAGTGAAGGATGAAATAATATGCAAAACAAGCTAACAAAGGGCGCTGACAAATAATCTTTGAACCCAAAGATTAGGTTTGGTTACATATGCGTAAAGAGCGATTCCTAGCACAATGGCGATCCAAGTTACTTCCTAAAGGCAATGGTACATTTCAAGTCCTTGAGCGAATCAATAACAATGCCTACAAACTAGATTTACCAAGTGAGTATCCTGTCAATGCTACTTTTAATATTACTGATTTGAGTCCTTTTTATGTAGGTGATGATTTGAGGATAAATCCTTTTTAAGAGGAGGAGAATGATGACAACCGAGCTAGGAAATGGATAACGGATTATCTTGAGATGCCAGTTGGACCTATGACCCTACTTCGAGCTAAACAACTTAAGGATGCACTTAACGGGCTAATCAAAGAAATTCAAGATGAGGAACAATACTTATGTCAACCTAAGAATGAACCAAGAATAATCCAAGTTGTTGAAGTCTAAGATTTCCTGGAACGAAGATGGCTTGAAGATGTTTGCTAAGAACCAAAGTTATTGACATGGAAGAGCAAAATTGCAGGCCTAAGTGGCTAGCATTAAGGAGATAAGCTAGCTGGAATTATGCTCAAGGCCGCTAGCTTTTGAATCGGCTTAGAAAATCATGTAGGCTGGCTAGAAATTAGATTCAGGCTGCTGGCTTAGGTGCCGACTTAGGGAGAAATATAGGTCGGATTTAGTCAAATTTAGGTTGTCGACATATAATGTTTCCCTTAGTAACAAGTAGGGTTTTTTTTTATAAAATTTGTTATGTTTTTTTTTTTTTGTGAGACTATAAATAGTCGTCAAAGACTCCATTGTAGACACTTTTTGACATTATTGAAATATAAACACTCTTCTTCTGTTCTTGAAGAACTTAAACTTATCAGCATTGTTCTGTGACGTTCATACTATTACTTATCAATCGGTCTTCTATCCCGATTGTGGCATATACACCATACTAAGGTTCTTGCTTCACTATAAGCAACGGGTTACGGTTTCCCTTCATTCGTGATTGATTGTTGACTATTCGATTCAAATTGATTTCGGGTTTTGGCATAGGTTGACCGAGTTTGCATCACAATGGTTGATCAAACCATTTGTTCTTTCTAAACTTACATAAAGCCATCACTTAATGACATCTATCATCTGTTACACTATGGTGACTTCCACCAGACACATCAACAAAGTATTCCCACCTTTGATTGGATATGGTGTGTTGTCTAACCACCAAAAATCAAAGTTTTTCTATAGCAAGTACTATAGAATACCTTGCACACAAGTGATAAACTTTCCAAAATTTTCAAATATGATTATCTTTATGCTCAATGCAATTTTCAATTTGAAGATTGTCAAGTCTAATTTTTTGCATTCCCATTCCTAATCTGATCTAGACTAGACCCTATGCTCATCTAATGTAGATCCTCGACTTGAATTAGGAATTTCGTTTGATTTTTGGAGTCGCCACCCAACTGTTGTTGGGAAATATTGAATTAAGACTAAAGGAGCGGATTAGTCTTAATTTGGACCAAGTCGTCGTGATTTCCTCTTCTCGTTTTTTAGAAGAGGGAAAGGGAAAACCAGAGTTTCTAAGTCCGGAGGCTAACTTATTAAAACCTTACGGTTACCATCTAGTCTCCTAAAAATTGTTCCCATTTAGAAATGTGTTTTATTATTCTAAGAAAATGTTTTTTTATTTCATTTTATAGGTTGACCCAAATGGGTGCCTACGTACCAGCTAGTCAGGATCAAACAAGACGTAGTTCGCTTTTCTGAAAACCTTAAATGTGTTTGTGAATTTTAGTTTTGAAATCTCTTTCGATTTATGTTTTTACCATTTTTAGGATTTTTTCTAAAAAAATCTAAGCCTAAACTTTTATCTGATTTTTGAAAATGGCTTTTAGGAAAAATATCAACTTTGGATTTATTTGAAGAAAATGATTTTTTCTAAGTGATAAAACTCATTTTTATGATTCTTTTGAATTTTTTATTATATTTATGATTTTTTTTATTCTTTTACAATTTTTTTATAATTTTTCTAAGTTTTTATGATTTTTGTAGTTTTTTATTATTTTTTTTATGATTATTATTAAATTTTCCATAATTTTTGTGAATTCTTGTTAAGAATTTCATGCTAAGCTATTATCTATCCTATTTTGAAATCTAAAGTTTTATTATTATTTTCCTAATATTTTTATTGTTTTTCCACATTTTTATTATCATTTATTTTTATTTTTATTTTTTTTTCTACATTATTAAATCCTAAAAACCTAATTTCTACATTTTCCTACTTATGGAAATAAAACATAAAGCATAAATAAATAACTAAATAAATAACCAACAAATAAATAATCAAATAATAAATCAAATAAATATAAATAAAATAAATAAACAAAATTCGAAAAAAATAAATAAAACATCCGGAAAATTCGACTTACCTGGATCCGAGTCGGTGCGCGGGTCGGGTCGAATCGGGTCGAATCGATTGGACACGGCGGCGGAGAGGGCTCGTTCACGGCGTTTCGGCGGTCTTTTGCAACGGGTGAGGTGTCGAATCCTAGCTTCTTGAGGGTGTTGAATCCAATGGTGGTGGTGGTTTGCTCCCAGAACGTCTCCTGGTGGCGGCTTGGCTCCGATCGGCGGTTCGCGGTTTTGGTTCTCCTCCAGTGCTCTCCGATTTGCTCTCTTGTCTCACTTTCTCTCAATTCTGATCCGTGTTTTGGCTTCCCCCACTCCTCCTCTATTTATAGGTGTTTGAAATCGAGCTGGATAAGCTCGGATTTCCTCCGATTGAAGCTAATCGGATTTTCGGTTAAAAAAACAACTCCGATTTGTGTAAATCCATCGATTTGTTGTGATTTGATTCCAATTAGATGATGTTTATCACATTTCTGTTGAAGCTTTGTTGGATTTGTGTAAAAAATCGAATCGAAACGGCTGAAATGCGAATTTTTTCTTCCGCCGGCGATCTCGGGCCCGAGGTAGAAGACGATCACGCGCCCGGCGCGTGCGTTTCCTCCAACCAATCAGATGCTGCCACGTGTCCAGGATAAGTAAGAAAAATGCAAAACGCAGAAACTGCTTCCCCCGCGATTCGAACCTACAACCGAGCTCCCCTGCGTGCGCCTTAGCCCGTGGTCCGGACCAGCTGGGCTAGCCCACTTTCTTGATTTTTCTAATTTCGCAAATTGCATATATGCAATGCGATTTTTTTATTTTTTTGTATTTTTTGAAATTTCAAAGATTTGTAAAAATTATTTATTATTTATTATTGCCATTTCTGAAATCATTTTTCAAAATTGACGTGTTTTCCTATTTATTTTTATTTTTTGAATTTTTTTATTATTTATGCTAAATTAAAGAAAAATTGGAAAAAATTGGAAAAAATTAAGAATTGATTATTATCAATTATTATTCATTCATAGGGCAAAAATATGGTGTTTACAAAGATATACTATATGCTCTAAGAGATTGTGTAGAAGTCTAACAAATTTAAACTAATATTGGATTAGAACACATTTTATGTCACAACTCTCACTTAGGTGTCTCTAATTGAATACATTAGCATTTATAATATCATCAAAAGTGATATATCCCCTTTTCATCCCTTGCAAGTAGTCATGTTTGCCCTTACCCTTTAGGGTATATGAATATCATTTAATTCCCTTGTCTTTGGAGGGTCCCAATCTTTACTACCCACTCATCAACATGTAAGACAAAAAGCTTATGAATTTTGGTAGTACCATACAAAGCAGTATAAACCTAGAAGGTTGCACACAATCCTAATCAAATGGACATATCCACAAGACAATTATATTATGATCAATATTGATACCTCTCAAAAATTAAATATAGGACAAACTACAATTGGTGGTCTCTTTCAAGATGAAAATGGATCTTGGATTTTCATATTTGGTTGTAAGCTTGGCAATATTCCTATCTTACAAGTTAAGATGTAGGCTATGTACTGGGGGATACAATACGCCAAGATAATAGGCTTATGCAGAGTTGAATTAACCATTGGCTCAATAATAGCTTCAATTCTTATCACTGCTACTAGCCATGATCATGTTAAACTCACATGTACTAATGTTGTTTATGTTTGCAGGTGCGCTTGTTTTGAACTTAAAGACTGCAAGATAACATATGTAGCTCATGAAAACAACACAACAGTTGATTCTATAGCTTTTACCTTGCATGAAAGAGAGGAGGAGACCCAAATGGCTTTTGTTCCTCCTCAAGACTATCAATCACTACTTGATAGAGATACTAGTGCTTATGTATTTGAACGTTAAATTGTTTTTCTATTAAACTACTTTAGGAGTCTCTATATTATGCTATGTATAAACTTTTATGCTTCATGTTAATATAATATTTGAATTGACCTAAAAAGAAAAAATATTATTAGTTTAGATTTTGCAATAGGTTTAGATTTTATTAGAATCTTCATCAATTGTTTATTCTTCCATTGAATAACACTTTTAAGTATGGCAACCATTGGCATCTTTATTATTATTACTTGTTATCTTTTTTTTTATCAATTTAAAAAATAAATAAATAAATAATTTTGCATTCAACGTGATTTTCATAATCACTATTTCATGTTTTTTATTTATCTTATAAAGAAATGAACATTTGAAATGAAAATCAAAATTATTTTCCCCCCATAAGTGTATACTTAGGACATGGAGTGCATAGATATTGATCTTTCATCCCAAGATCAATTGCACTTTGTATAGGCTTAGATGAGAACATACACTTAATTCAAGAGAAAATCTTAACCACAATAGAAAATAATCAAAATGAAGAAGATTGTGCCCTTTGGGAATACTCTATTCCCATAGTTAGAGGAGCCACACCTACTATCATGTACCCTACAATACTTCTTAATAATTTTGAGCTCAAGCCTATTCTAATACAAATGCTCTATGCTAACCAATTTAGAGGATCTTTTCATGAGGACCTTAATGACTACATTCAAAATTTCCTAAAAATATGCAAGACCTTCAAGAGCATTGGGGCATCAGAAGGCGCCATTAGCTTTGATTATTTCAATTTTCGTGAAGGGATAATGTAAAAGGTTAGCTTAATTTACCACTGTCTAGGGTAAAAAGTTCCTTACTTAATTCTTTCTTCCTACCTGTACTACTAAGCTTAGAAGCAACTTTACATTATTTACACAATATGAAGGTGACTCCCTCTACGAAGCATAGGAAAGGTATAAGAAAATCTTAAGAAGATTTCCTCATCATAGGCTTCTTACATGGTTACAAGTGTAAACATTCTACAATGGTATTTAGGAGCCTAACTTTAGACAACACTAGATGTAGCTTTTGGAGGGGCAATAATGAGTAAGGAAGTAGAAGAAGCTAATGTGTTGATTGTGGAGATGACATCAAGTACTTATAGCTAGCAAATGGATCAAGTAATACCTAAGAGAGCCATTGGAGTACATGAACTAAGCAACATGTCACAATTGTTAGAATAAGTTGCAACTCTCATCACATAAATGAGCCAGAATAGTAAGCTTCTTCCTACTACAAGTTATACCTATAGCCTTCCAATGGTATTTACCTTTTATGGAGGTAGCCATGATAGTATGGACTGTTAAGTAGGAAACCTCTTTACTCCTACAAGCACAAACTCTGAATAGGTTAAATTCGTTAGCCATTTCAGTAAGGGGAATTATAACTCATAATTGAATATTTATAATTTTGGTTAGAGGAATCACTCAAATTTCATCTTGTAATAACCTAAAAATTTAGGAAATTATATTAAAATAAGTGAAGTAACAACTACTTTTAAGCTAAGGTAGTAAATATATTATTTTCATAATTCTAAAATTTTGATAAAATACTAATAGTGGGAATAATAATAACAAACAAAAATAAATATATATCCATATATATATATATATATATGTATATATATATATATATATGCATATGTAAATTATAATAAATGCAAAAAAAAACTCGGCCACATGTCCTGTTTCGTTCCCTCCACTCCCACGGCAGATCAGAGCAACGCATCAGCAAATCAAATCAGGCCGGCCTCCACCAGATCAGCTGCTTTCGGTCACATCTTCCTTCCCCTATGGTTCCCCCATCCCCTGCTTCTTCCTTCGTTTCTTTCTTTCTTTCTTTTTCCACGAGGCTTATGGATTGATGCCTCAAAGGAGCCAAACCTCCTCCACTTCTATTGTCCACCAAGTCTTACCACTCATACTCCAAAACCACCCCTTCGATGCCCAACTAGCTTCTTCCATCTGCCATACCCTAGCCACACCATCATCCTACATGGACAACTCAATCCGTCTCCGACACCCTCCACTTCATTCTCGGTTTCTTCTTCCAACCCCTACGTTCCATCGGCTGCCAAGAGAACTTCCGACGTCGCACCCCTCTCAAACAGCGTAACCTTAAAACCGAAGCCTATAAGATAAATAACTCATTCTGTTACCGGTTTGATAAAAGTCTTAGGTGAAGAAGGTTTTGTAGACGAGGCATTGGCTGCCTTTTTATAGGATGAAGCAGTTTCATCGTAAGCCCGACATTTGCACGTATAACACAATTATTTTCGCGCTTTGTAGAGTGGGAAATTTTAAGAAAGCCGAGTTCTTGTTGCAGCAAATGGAGTTGCCAAGGTTCGATGTCCGCTAGATGTCTATACTTATACCGTGTTGATTAGTTCGTATTGTAAGTACAAGGTATAAACCTGATGGAGACACACGAGCGGACATAGTGGAGGACAGAGGCTGACACGGTTCCGGGCATGGCTTGAGACACGGCCTGGACATAGTAGAGGACACAGAGGCTGACACGGTTCCGGGCACGGCTTGAGACACGGCTTGCAGGACTGTCACAGACACTGACACGGTTCTAGGCACGGCTTGGGACACGGCTTACAGAACTTTCACAAAAGCTTACACGGGTTAAGACACGGCTTGGGACACGGCCGTGTCCTGCGCTCGTTACATGCCCAGTGACATACACGGCTAAAGGCACGGCCGTGTATGCGATAGATTCCAGACGCGTATATTATTATTTATTTCCACGTGTACGCTTAGATTTTCCCCTTTTAGGTATTTTACTGGGAAGTATAAATACTCTTTTGTCAGACATATTAGGGTTACATTTTGTTTTATTATCAAATACATTTCGTGAGAGAATTTTATCCCTTTTCCCGGTTGTGCGCAACCAGATTTGCATCAAAGAGTGTTTCTTTGTTGTGTGAAACCAATCCATATTCGGATTCATTTCATTTCGCTTTCCGCGCTACGTCAGTTGGTATCAGAGCAAGGCTATTTCCTGTGGAGATGTCAACTCATCAAGGCGATGATAGCGGTCGTGTTCTTGACGGTGTTCAAGAGGCGAGGTTTCGAGGGAACCATCAATGGGTTCCAAGGGCAGAATTCAACGCAATGCATCAGAAGGTCGGGCGTATGGAACAACACCTTGATGAACTGATCGAGCGTTTCGATGCTCTGGTGGTAGACCCCAATAGGGTTGGAGGCGCTGGCAGAAATCCACCACGTGCGGTGGAGGAATTCGGGG
Source organism: Laguncularia racemosa (assembly GCA_037954665.1). Taxonomy (NCBI): domain Eukaryota; kingdom Viridiplantae; phylum Streptophyta; class Magnoliopsida; order Myrtales; family Combretaceae; genus Laguncularia; species Laguncularia racemosa. The sequence goes on along the minus strand of JBBMOL010001258.1, from coordinate 9,762 downwards.
GACGCGTGATCCGACCTGTCGTTGAGAACGGGTGGGGGCATGTGGAGAGTGAAGAGTGCAGCGAAGAAAGTGATGACATGTACGGGAGTAGGCCACAACAAGGGCGTGGTGGTAGAGGTGGTGGTCATCGGATGGCTCATCATGGAAACCACCCTAGAGAAGGTGATTACAGGAGGAACCGTGGAGGCTTTGATCAAGGGGATGGGGGAGACTATCGTTTGAAGGTCGACATCCCATGGTTCGATGGCACCCTCAACATCGAAGGCTTCCTTGATTGGCTTGCGGAAGTGGACCGGTTCTTCGATTACATGGAAATTCCCGAGGACCGTCGTGTAAGGTTGGTGGCATGCAAGTTGAAGAGTGGCGCCTCGGCATGGTGGGAGAGACTACAAAGTAGGAGGCAGAGGGAAGGAAAACACCCGGTGAGATCATGGTATCGCATGAAGCAGTTGCTGCAACATGATTTCCCCCCGCCGGATTATGAGCAGATATTGTTCCAACAATATTAGCGGTGCCGCCAAGGACAACATTCTGTGCATGAGTATACGGCAGAGTTCATGAGGTTAGTAGAGCGGAATGATTTGAGGGAGAGCGAAGGTCAACAAGTTGCAAGGTATGTAGAAGGACTGAAGCTCCAAATTAAAGACAAGATTGGGGTTACGATGGTGAGAACCCTTTATAGAAGCAAAGAACTTGGCTCTCCGAGCTGAACTTGTGTTGCAGGAGCAAGGGAGTAGATATGGAGGAGGACGGAAGGGATATGTAGGCGAAGCTGTGGGTGGTGGTAGTAGGCCGATATTTGAGAAAAGTAGGACTACACCATATAAACCAACTGAGGACATGTCCAGGAGGGAAGAGAAAAGTGAGGGGAAGAAGCCGATGGAGCAGAAGGGAGCTCAAAGACAGAACAATCCCTATGCTAAACCTATATTGGGCAAATGTTTCCGATGCAACCAACCGGGTCATCGGTCAAACGAATGTCCATCGAGGAAGAGCGTCAACATCCTTGATAGGGAAGATGATGAGGATATCTGCTGTGAGCCCGATGGAGAGGGAGAATATTATGAGGAAGAAGAAGAAATGGCGGAACCAACATATGTAATTCGGCGCATGATGCTCACCCCGAAGCAAGAAGAGATCACGCAGAGACACCAGTTGTTTCGTACACGGTATACTATCATGGGGAAGTTGTTTGAGCTAATAGTAGACAGCGGCAGTTGCGAGAACATCATAGGAAGGGAGGTTGTGAAACAACTGCAGCTGCCCATCGAGAAGCACCCGAATCCGTACACTATTAGCTGGATTAAGGCAGCCAAGACAATTGAGGTCAAGGAGAGATGTAGGGTACTTTTCTCAATAGGGAAGTACCGCAATGAAGCATTTTGCGACATTGTAGACATGGATGCTTGCCACATCTTGTTTGGGAGACCATGGCAATTTGACGTAGACGCGCAACATGCTGGTAAAGAGAATGTCTACAGGTTAGAGAAGGAGGGTGTGAAGTACACCTTATTGCCGTTGAAGAGGGAAGGACGAGCTAAAGGAAAGAAGGTTGAGAGTCGTTCATTCTTAACTATCACTCAGTCTGAGAAGGAAGTAATGGAAGACTTAAGGGAGTCGCGAGTGGTGCACGCCCTCATCATGAAAGGTGTGACTCAAGGAGGGGAGGAACTTGATGGAGAAGTGCTAGGGGCAGTGAAGGATCTTCTTGAGGAGTTTAAGGAAGTGGTTCCTAACGACCTACCTGAGGGGCTACCTCCTCTGAGGGACATTCAACACCAGATAGACCTGGTGCCCGGAGCTAGTCTCCCAAACCTCCCGCATTACAGAATGAGTCCCAAGGAAGCCGAGATTCTACAAGAGAAGGTCCAAGAGCTTTTGGACAAAGGGTTCATCCGGGATAGCTTAAGTCCATGTGCGGTTCCAGCGTTGTTAACTCCCAAGAAAGATGGGAGCTGGAGGATGTGTGTTGATAGCCGAGCTATCAACAAGATTACCATAGGGTATAAATTCCCTATACCCCGCATCGAGGATATGTTGGACCGTTTGAGTGGCGCTACTATCTCCTCCAAGATAGACTTGCGGAGTAGATATCACCAGATTCGGATCCGTCCCGGAGATGAGTGGAAGACGGCGTTTAAGACCAAGGAGGGGCTGTATGAGTGGCTAGTGATGCCATTTGGGTTGAGTAACGCACCGAGCACCTTCATGGGGGTAATGAATCAAGTATTGAAACCTTTCAATGGTCGTTTCCTTGTAGTGTACTTTGACGATATTCTAATATTTAGTAGATCCGAGGAAGAACATTTGGAGCATCTAAAGTGTGTGTTATCTGCACTAAAGGTGAACAAGCTGTTCGCTAATCTAAAAAAGTGTACGTTTATGTCAAGGCGACTGTTATTCCTTGGGTTTGTGGTTAGTAGTGAAGGAGTTATGGTGGATGATGAGAAGGTGAAGGCGATTAGAGAATGGCCTGTTCCTAGAACTGTTACAGAATTGAGAAGTTTCCTCGGCTTAGCTAGTTTCTACAGAAGATTCATTAGGCATTTTAGTACTGTTGTTGCCCCCCTGACCGAATGCTTGAAGAAGGGAAAGTTCCAATGGGGCAAAGAATCTGAATCGAGCTTCATGAACTTGAAATAGAGATTGCGTAGCGCTCCTGTACTAGCGCTACCGGACTTTGAGAAATTGTTCGAGGTGGATTGCGATGCCAGTGGGGTTGGAGTTGGTGCAGTACTATCACAAGACAGAAGACCAATAGCCTTTTACAGTGAAAAATTGTGCGAAGCAAGGAGGACTTGGTCTACATATGATAAGGAGTTCTACGCCGTGGTGAGGGCCCTTAAAGTGTGGGAGCACTATTTGGTTGGGAAAGAGTTCATTTTGTATTCGGATTGTGGGGCTCTTAAACACTTGAGTGGTCAGACCCGAATTAGTAAGGACATGCACGCCAGATGGATTGAGTTCTTGTAGAGATTTCCTTTCAAATTGATGCACAAGTCGGGTGTGCATAACAAGGTCGCAGACGCCCTAAGTAGAAGAGCGAATGTCCTACTTACTTTAAGTGTGGACATTGTTGGGTTTGAGAAGCTAAGGGAATTGTGTGAAAATGATAGCGACTTTAAGGACACTTGGATTAAGTGTACCAACAGGGAACCGTGTGCCGACTATCATATCCATAAGGGGTATTTGATGAAAGGGAATCAACTGTGCATTCCTGAAACTTCCTTACGGGAAAAGCTTATTCGAGATTTGCATGGTGGAGGACTGGCGGGACATATGGGAAGAGATAAGACCCTAGCCGCAGTAACTGAAAGATACTTTTGGCCTCAGATAAGAAGAGATGTGTATCAGATTGTGGAAAGGTGCTACATTTGCCAAGTGTCTAAGGGGCAATCCCAAAACATGGGCCTATATACTCCTCTTCCCGTACCATCAAACATCTGGGAGGACCTATCGATGGATTTTATACTGGGTTTGCCTCGTACCCAACGAGGTGCTGACTCCGTGTTTGTTGTAGTTGACAGGTTTTCCAATATGGCTCATTTCATTCCCTGCAGGAAGACCGCAGATGCACGGGCTATTGCGCGGCTGTTCTTTAAGGAAGTAGTGCGGTTACATGGAGTTCCAAAGTCCATTACTTCCGATAGGGATAGCAAATTCCTCAATCATTTTTGGAGGGCTCTTTGGTATATGTTTGATTCATCATTGAATTACAGCAGCACCGCTCATCCTCAAACCGATGGTCAAACCGAGGTAACTAACAGGACCCTCGGAAACCTCATCAGAAGCATCTGCTGCGAGAAGTCGGGATAGTGGGATCAAGCATTAGCTCAGGCTGAATTCGCTTACAATAGTTCCGTCCACCGAACTATTGGGAGGTCACCATTCTCGGTGCTATACACCAAGACACCACAACATGCGTTGGACTTACTCAAATTACCTAAGGACATGGTGGGTGATGTGGCGGCTAAACATATGGCGGAACAACACCAAGCCACTACCGAGGAAGTTAAACGAAAGATAGAGGAGTCCAATACATGATACAAAGGGGATGCAGATAAGCATGGACAGAAGAAGCTCTTTGCAGTGGGCGATCAGGTAATGGTTTACCTCCGAAAAGAGCGTTTCCCTGTAGGGAAATATGGGAAACTTTAACCCAAGAAGTACGGACCCTATGAAGTTGTACATAAGATAAATGACAACGCATATGTTGTACAACTCCCGGAAGATATGAATATCTCCTGCACTTTTAATGTTGCGGACTTATCACCTTTTCACCCCGATGATATGCCTTTATATCCGGATGAGAACTCGGGGTCGAGTTCTCCATTAGTGGGGGAGAATGATGGAGACACACAGGCGGACATAGTGGAGGACAGAGGCTGACATGGTTCCAGGCATGGCTTGAGACACGGCCTGGACATAGTAGAGGACACAGAGGCTAACACGGTTCCGGGCACGGCTTGAGACACGGCTTGCAGGACTGTCACAGACGCTGACACGGTTCCAGGCACGGCTTGGGACACGGCTTGCAGAACTTTCACAGAAGCTTACACGGGTTAAGACACGGCTTGGGACACGGCTGTGTCCTGCGCTCATTACATGCCCAGTGACATACACGACTAGAGACACGGCCGTGTATGCGATAGATTCCAGACGCGTATATTATTATTTATTTCCACATGTACGCTGAGATTTTCCCCTTTTAGGTATTTTACGGGGAAGTATAAATACTCTTTTGTCAGACATATTAGGGTTACGTTTTGTTTTATTATCAAATACATTTCGTGAGAGAATTTTCTCTCTTTTCCCGGTTGTGCGCAACCAGATTTGCATCAAGGAGTGTTTCTTTGTTGTGTGAAACCAATCCATATTCGGATTCGTTTCGTTTCGCTTTCCGCGCTACATCAAAACCGGATGTAGGAAGGCCATTAGGAGGAGGATATGGGAGGCAAATCACTTATTTAGGAGTATGCTTTTTAAGGGATTTTCTCCAGATGTTGTTACGTATAATTTTTTGATTGATGGGTGCTACAAGACTAATAGGATCGAGAGGGCATTGGAGTTTTTCTTTTTTATGATATATGCAAAAAGGGGTGGTAGGCCAAATCGGGTTACTTATAACTCATTCATAAGATACTTTAGTGTGTCAATGAAATCGACAAGGTTGTAGAGTTCTTAAGGCAAATGCAAAGTTGTAATAATGGTTTCCTCTCATCAAGTTCGTATACCCCCATTACTCGTGCCCTTTGCGAGGCTGGAAAGGTCGTCGATGCTCGGGATATGCTACTTGAGTTAGTTTATACTGGCTTTGTTCCAAGAGAGTATACTTATAGATTAGTTTATGAAGCACTTGATTCGGTGGGATCGAACTCCAATCGATCGCATGGAAAATGGTTTCACGAATCATGCGGATTTGGGCCCCTGATCTAAGTCTAATCCATCTTCATAAAGCACGGGCAACCTGTTCACTTGACATAGCAACGGAATTACAGCAGTAAAACGAAAGGCGAAAGCTAACTCTTGCTCGCCGTGCCCATTGGAACGACATAAGGTTTCTTCCTCCCAAACCACATATGATATTTCCCTAACTATGCGTCAGACAAAGCCTATGACGTGTTCCTTAACAGCGACACAACGAAAGCGATCTTGCCCATCTTCTTTGAGGTTGATGTTAGTAAAGACGTCAAGCTTAGATCTCAGGTAAACACCATTGCCCTACAAAGACACAACGATGAGTATGGTAAAGCTCTTTTGAAGCCATGGGACGATGCACTTTAGGAGGTAGCCATGATCAGTAGATGGAACTTAAAGGATCACTACCTAAGTAATCATACGAACCATATCAAAAATGTGGTTATCAATAAGCTTACCCCAAGTGTTCCCAGCGTACATGATCGCTTCGTTGGGATTGAAAAGTGGATTGAAGATATTAAGAAGTTGTTAGGAAAGATCTCCTAGCATTCGATTATTGTGATACATGGCATGGATGGGATCGATTATTGGCCGCCACCTAAGTTCCATGAAATGTCCAGCAAGATTGTTGCCACCGTAGGTGGACTTCCATTGTCTCTCGAAGTCATTGGTTCTTCGCTTCACAAACATGATGATGTCATATGGAAGATCAGATTGGGGAAGTTAAAGGAGGCTCTCACAAGGATGTCCAAAAGACATTAATGACAAGTTATGTGGCATTAGAGAAGGAATAGCAACCGATTCTCTTGGATATCACATGTTTCTTCAATGGTGAAAAGATGGCTTATCTAATGCATTTTGGGAGGCTTAAAGTCTTTTTGCAAAAGCTAGCATTAAGATTCTTGTGAGTAGATCTTTGATTAAGGTACATAGTGACAATAGATTATGGATACATGACCAATTAAGAGATTTGGGAAGGGCAATTTCCCAAAAACAAATGCTAGCGTGCAAATGTCATGCAAAAACTAGCAAATTGTGGCCTTGGAAAACGGTGAAAATGAATGTAGGGGATAGGTAAGGATTTCCTATGTCATCACTGAGGGAAATAAATATCTCCCTGTCATTTGATCATCCTTTTGTGGTTGGTGTCAACAAGGTGGTTGTGGACGATACAGATAATGACAGTGTTTTTGTGGTCATGGAGGATATAGAGCATGATCTTGAGGTCTTAATGGAAAGATGAAACCGAAGAGGAGAGGGAATTGCATGGAATTAATGTAGCTGATCCTTGAGGTTATGTTTGGTAAAGGGACTATACGTCAGAATCACTTAATGATGATTAAGACTACAATGACCATAAATAGGTGAGTGAGAAACTTTATGATATGCTTTGTGTATGTGAATTCACTTGCTTGGCTATGGTTACAAATTCGTTGTGGATATTATTATTCTTAAGGTATATAGTGGGGTTAAATGAGTTTGGAAAAGAAGTTACGAAGATATTGATAGTTAGATAAGTTATAGATGGATACTATCTTAATAATGTAGAGGACAAAGTGGGCTAAGGGTTTAGACATCACTATCTTAATGATAACCCTTTGCACCATTTTGCCAATGCTATTACTATAGGCCTAATACCGTAATTCAACATTATTTTCTCCAAACTAAACTAAAGTACATAGACCTAACTTTTCCTCCATAGCTACTATATATGTATGCATAACTGGAATAAATTTTTTATATATCATTATATACACATATAAGAATTTACTTCTGAATACATATATATGTTTAGACAAAATTATTTTCCTATTATATTTACAGAATATACTTATGCATATAACTATACAAATCATAAGTGTAAATTTTTATTCTGCAAACTTAATAATTATATTTCCTTGCCCCTCTTAAGCATGTGAGGGGAGGCACCTAGCAATTTTATCCTTTAGTTAAAAATACGTTTATAAATATAAATATATATATATATATATTTATATATGTAGGTACTTGAGGACTTTGAAGGAATATGTATGTGGCTACCTTATTTAGCTCTTGAATATGTGAATTGAGCACTTGAGAGGTGCGATGACACAGGGGTGTCAAAGAATGAGAATTGTAAATCAATCCTAAGTAATTGATTTGATGTTTAAGTGAAATGACATAAAGGTGTCAAGGGATGAAAACCATAAATCGAACCCGAGTGGTTGATTTAACAATCAATGAAATTGAGTTGTATTACGCTATTATTGATTTGGTCTCATATGACGACTCATTTTAAAATTTATTTTTTTATGATTTTGTGTTTAACTCAACTAATTCCACTTGGTTGGTCTGATCTTTCTTATCATATCTAAGACATGCAATGTTTGATGTTTCTTGTTTTTATGAATGTGAATGTAAGGTGTAATTGTTTTGCTTGTGGGATTGACTTGGTTCCTATTGGTTATTCGTAGACTTGCATGTCTTAAATGTTTGATAGTTACTTTATCATTTTTAATGTGGATTGATTTGTAATTATATATTGCTTGATCACCCTAAATCAATTAATTGAAGGATTGGACTTAATTTAGAATTGGACATGCATTTACATGAGACATTACATGAAATTGAAGGCCATCACTACTACAAGGTTCACCGAAAGTAATCAAAGGATTACTATTCTGCCAAGTGCGAACTAAGTGACTAGGGGATTGTCGTGCCATGGCGGTTCCAAGTTCGGCCGGTCCTTGAGGGTGTTGTTCAGTGCATGAGGCACGGGAGCGCTCAGTGCATGAGGCACGGGAGCACTCAGTGTATGAGAACACTTGAGCTTATGAAATCAAAGTTAAAAGATACTTAAATTATCAAAGAAATAAGATAATTAAACTAAGTAATGAGACCTGGGCACTAATGGTGGCTCTGGAATCCCTAACCCAACGATAAGGGAGGCATAAACCCTAGACTTCACGTTGGTTACTGGAAAATCGCGTGAGATGTTGCATTCATATGGGTGTTCATGCATAGCATATTATTTGATAACTTGATTTGAAATTACTTGTGCATGTGTAGCATTGAGAGTACTACACTCCCATTCATTAAGTCGTAGTATGCTCACCCCTTCACAGACTATTTTGCAAGTAAAAATCTTTAGAGCTTGGGATGGGATAAGATGTAAAGTGTCAGGAGTTTTTGGAAGCCAAAGACGATAAAGTAAGAATTATGATTGGTAAACTATTTAGATGAAATGTTATTTTTAGGACCTTATTGTGAAAATTGAATTTGTGAGACTTAGGGTTTATTCCGTTTTACTAATTAGTAGGAGATTCCAACTCTTTGCAATCTTGGTTGACTGTGGGACATAGAATTCGTAGTTATATTTTTATGGTATGATTATATATAGTATGATTAGTCATAAATGTAATTAATTATTTATAGTCTTACGATCTCTGGCACGTAAAACGGTTATCATGTAATGGGTACACAAGTGACACGATAGCTTTTAGTGGAAACTTCCAAGCCCCCTTTGGGGCATGACGCTTCTAGTGAGAAAACATGTCACACCTAGATCTAAATAGTGGCATCCTTATAAGTCATCGATCAACATATACACCCACTACACAACAACCATCTCATGGATAGAGTGCATGAGATTATATCTAATGACACCTATTAAGTTGTTTACTTACCTATTGATAGATGTAAAGGAAAATAGATGTGCTTTTCATATTGAGTGGCAAGTCCTTCTAAGACTACAGAGAGTTAGTATCCTCTTAAATAATAAAATTAGGTACCCCTTTATACTCTTGTGCAAAACTCAATAATCTAATCATGGATTGAAATTTAATCTTGAATACATACACCTAACCATACATCTTTTAATTGAATATCTATTACATCTTGATGTGGCTTACAATTCCAATTGTAAACACACCAATACAAGTGCGTGATCACCAAAACAATCCAACAAAGGCATGATCAACAACAAGCTCTTGAACCCTAATTCGCATAGATTCAAATGGCAATGATGTTAAATTGTGATGAGGAGTAATGCAATTTTATAATAAGTAAAGGATAACAATATAAATGAACCGAATTCCATTCAAATAAGACTTGACTCAAATATGAAAAATAGGAATCCTAATTCACATGAAAGATAACAAGTAACACAACCAATTTGTATCTAGATATGATGCACTAGAAAACAATTGGTAGCAACTAGAGAAGGATTGATATTACTCACAATCTCCTCAAGTTAATCTCGCCACAATTTCACAAGTGAAATTGGTAAGAGTAAGGTTTGCATGCAAAAACTCTCCTCATGGCAAAACGGTGCATTTTCTCAAGTTCAAAAAAGATACCTTTAAA